>CM060962.1:60115095-60140095 GCA_030765045.1 Tenodera sinensis | reverse complement strand
TTCTGCAACTTATAACGCTAACGGCCTGTGTATATTTTTCCCGCAGATTGTTAAAATAAATGTCAAAATATCGGTAGTTTTTACAGAGTCCTTTACGGGAGAGCCGCGGAAACAGTTTTGTTGGTCAGGGGGGCTATGGACTCAAAAAGGTTGAAAACCACGCATAGAGAAGCGTTATGTACAAGTTGTGTATGAACTGAAATGACAGTTGAGGACACTTCGTAATAGGAAAACGTCACTTCTACCGAGGAAGGTTTATTTATCTACAAGGTGAACACGGTCGATGTGTAGTTCAGAATAAAAATTGAATGCAAACATGACATGTTTTTGTTCCCAACGATAAGAACTTGTATTATCTTCCCGAAATAAATAACCATACGGTAGCTCTCCTTGAACTAGCTTTATATTCCTTGAATAATAAATATGAGAACTCTGGATTTGGTAAATACTGGGTCACCCTTCTATGCATGTCCTATATTATTTGTACATTTACATATCCTGGGTCCACTGAACCCATTATGTGTAATAATAGATTTTAAATGAAAGTAAGTTTTGTTAAGGAATTATTACTTGCGTCATCTTCCACCACCACCACCACCACCACCGCCACCGCCACCGCCACCGCCACCGCCACCGCCACCGCCACCGCCACCGCCACCGCCACCGCCACCGCCACCGCCACCGCCACCGCCACCGCCACCGCCACCGCCACCGCCACCGCCACCGCCACCGCCACCGCCACCGCCACCGCCACCGCCACCGCCACCGCCACCGCCACCGCCACCGCCACCGCCACCGCCACCGCCACCGCCACCGCCACCGCCACCGCCACCGCCACCGCCACCGCCACCGCCACCGCCACCGCCACCGCCACCGCCACCGCCACCGCCACCGCCACCGCCACCGCCACCGCCACCGCCACCGCCACCGCCACCGCCACCGCCACCGCCACCGCCACCGCCACCGCCACCGCCACCGCCACCGCCACCGCCACCGCCACCGCCACCGCCACCGCCACCGCCACCGCCACCGCCACCGCCACCGCCACCGCCACCGCCACCGCCACCGCCACCGCCACCGCCACCGCCACCGCCACCGCCACCGCCACCGCCACCGCCACCGCCACCGCCACCGCCACCGCCACCGCCACCGCCACCGCCACCGCCACCGCCACCGCCACCGCCACCGCCACCGCCACCGCCACCGCCACCGCCACCGCCACCGCCACCGCCACCGCCACCGCCACCGCCACCGCCACCGCCACCGCCACCGCCACCGCCACCGCCACCGCCACCGCCACCGCCACCGCCACCGCCACCGCCACCGCCACCGCCACCGCCACCGCCACCGCCACCGCCACCGCCACCGCCACCGCCACCGCCACCGCCACCGCCACCGCCACCGCCACCGCCACCGCCACCGCCACCGCCACCGCCACCGCCACCGCCACCGCCACCGCCAACGCCACCGCCACCGCCACCGCCACCGCCACCGCCACCACCACCACCACCACCACTATTTTCCTCATCTAAGGAGAATAAGGTTGTCTGTGGATCAACTTCATCATTTTCATCCGAAGCAATACTTACATCTGAAAGGGGCTCGTTATCTTCCTAGCAATTAAGCAATAACACATTCATAATTTGGACTTGAAAAACGTATTATGCCTTCCTTTCTATCCTTTTGTTAGATATAGATTGCGACATTTTATCAGAAAAACAGAATGTGAAGAAATAGCACAGGTACCATGTAATATTTTCTTTCACAGCCTATAAGAATATAATTGCTAATTGTGAAGTGAAACTTTGTCTACCTCTTACGGTTTAGCAGTTATGCAAAAGTCATCCAAATTTAAAAAAGGCTTCTAAGGGCATTCCTAGGAAATTCAACAAAAATAGGCATTTCAGTTTTCATGAAAATATATGTAGTACAGCATTTTAGTCAAATCGTAAGAGCCATTTTTGAGAAAATCAAAACTTTGGAAGAATGTTCCATGTAAGGGGTAGCTCGAGAAGGTGGACATTTTCTTGAAAATCTTCGTGTTCCATCCATGGAAGTAACAAAATTACCATGAAGACATGTAAGTCCTATTTTAAATTAAATACCTCAACTCAAACAGAGGAAAGTAACTTGGAAAATAGTCATGAAAAGGACTTAAAAGTTCGCTAAAAAGGCAAAAACTTAGTAGGTAGCACTCTTATGAGGAAAGTGTCCGAAACATTGCATATAGACCTAGTAGATTAGTCTAAATGGAATTACAAATACGTGATATACTAGATACGATTTTAAATGACGATTTACAATTAGTGAAAAGAAACATCCGATACACACGAAAACCTACACTTCTACCAAAGCTGCCCTTGAATTTGCCAGAATTACATATGACATTAGATTCTATGCATATAGTGGCCAACAAAAACGAACTGCTTTTATTAATAAATAACCACGGATCACAGTTTTATTCTCAACTTCATATATTATTCTCTCTGCCAACATGATGTATATGTAGATGAAACATGCAAGAGCTATCCAAAGCAATTTTTCAACTTTTTACCATTCTTGCACAATATGTGCATTCCCCTTGTGTTTGTGTTACTCTCTGGTAGAAATTCTGAAGATTACATCTGGGCCTTTAAATATACTGCTACTAAATGTAGAAAACTCAGTTTAGAATTTCCACCGGTACGCATATACGCCGATTCCAGCGATATAACATATTTCCTGCGATAGAAATAATGACGACAGAAATTATTATATGGTAGACAGAGCTGATGAAGTTTCAGGCAACAGTAGCTGTGTTTATTTTGTTGTTACTTTTAGCCCAGGCTCATAACAACAAGGGGAAGGGGAAGAGAAAGGGAGGAGCGGAGCGTGTTTTATTTAAGCGCAGTTTCAGTCTGTTACAAGCTGTGTTTTGATCGTGTGCTGGAAGAAAGAAAGATTGGCATCAGGGTCAATCACTTGAACCAGGATCTCGCAATGTTATGCACAAAGAATCTGTCAAATTCAAGAATACAATTCTCCCCGCTCTTCAAATAAAGTTGGGCCTGATGAAAAACTTTGTTAGGGTCATGGGCAAACCTGGGGATGCATTTGTTTATTTGTGCGAGGAATTTCCACGTCTTAGGGAGGCGAAAATAAAAGAGCAGATTTTCGTGGATCCCCAGATACGCAAATTATACAAACATGACTATTTCAGCACCATCGTGAAAGGTAGTGTAAAGTTAGTTTGGAATGACTTTGTTCAAATGTCAACCAACTTTCTAGGAAATAAGAGGGCAGAAAACTATAAGGGTCTTGTGGCAAATCGTCTGCACTGCTAAAATAGACTGGGGCGCAGGATGTCCTTAAAGTTACATTTGTTGGATTCCCACTGGGACTTCTTTCCTCACAACTGTGGTGCTGAAAGCGGGGAACGCTTCCACCAGCGAACTTTGAACCTGGAAATGAGGAGATACCAGGGAAAGTGGAGGGTATCAATTGGTAGGCGATTACTGCTGGACACTAATCAGGGAGCCACCAGCAGAAAACTATAAACGTCAGACAAAGTGGTTTCGCCTCCAGTGCCCTTCCTCAGAGGGAGGTAAATACCTGCATAAGCTCATATAGACAACGATGTAGTTCTCCAAAACAATAGCTAATCTTGCACTTTCACTACCATTTTCGTTATCAGCACACCTGAAAACATAAATATTAGCTGTTTTCGTGCCAGTTACAGAAAAACAAGTAAAATTATGTTGACTAGTGTTAGTAATAAATAACTTGACACATAGTTAAACGCAGTCGTAAGTTTGCACAATGTGATGGAAATATTCTATGGGTTTAAATATAGTATAATGCAAGTACTCTTAGGCCGCACATCGACGATCTCTTCAACATCCTAGGGACGCACCTCAATGATAGAACAAATCCTCCAGGGCTGCACATATGGAAATCGGTTTATGTGCCGCACATGGGCAGCCCCGGAAATTCTTGGTTGAAATATATCACTGCCTCTACTTTCGGTCCCTAAGGGAATATAAATTAAAAGCTATTGAATATATTTAAATTAAACGATACAGGCTGGTCGTGATTTTAAAACGTTCCCTTATGGTCTGGTTCTAAACATTATATAATTATCACATTCCTTGTCGTGTTTGACAACATGACGAACTCAATTAAGAGACGTTTCAGTGTGTAGCTCACATTCTGAAATTGCATGGAATCCAACAGAGGGTACAGAGTGCCTGCAATATAATATCCTCGGTATTTTTGCGGGATTTAATTAAACAATATGTTTAAAATTGGATGAAGAGCCAGTGCACGTGTATCGCTGGCATTTCGTGTGCATGCTTTGATTAATTTCCCTTTGTTTTGGTAACAGCGGAATCACCGCTGGTATGCGGTTTGTGGCACTGTTTCGTGTACGGTATTACGTAAATTAATGTAAACAAATATATAGTGTTACGTTTTTTAATTATTATTATTTCACGGGTTTCTACGGTTGACACCGCTTCTCCGTTCCCAGTTTCCAGTATTGCCTATCTGGACACATATCTTCTAGGTTTCTCACTCTCATTGTTTCATTCTTTTCATCCTTCCAGCATCTTTTTGGACGCCCTCGATCTTTTCTTTCTGATGGAATCCATTCTAATATTTTCCTAGGGTATCTTGTTTTCACTCATCCAATTGGTGTGTCCAAACCACTTAAGCATTTTACACTCCGTTTTGTTATAATGCTACTATCCAATTTTATAGACTTCATTTCTAATCTTATTACACTCCGTTTTGTTATAATGCTACTATCCAATTTTATAGACTTCATTTCTAATCTTATATAATCTTGATTGTCTACTAATACACTCCATTTCCGTAACTAATAACTTGTTCCTTTGGCGGTAATTTGTATCCCATATCTCAGCGCCATAACGTAAAATACTTTGAATAATACTGACATATCTCTTTTTTGCTGTCTTCATGATATTTTTGTTCCATCACATGCCATTTAGTTCTCTTATAGCTGTGCTTCCTTTGTTGATTCCCTGATCAATTTCATATTTACTATTTCCCTCTTTATTAAAAAGGACCCCTGAGTACTTACATTTGTCTAGAGCTTTAATTTTTTCGTTTGCTAGATCTAAATCCTTTCCGACCGCACAGTACTCTGACTTTTAAAATTGATTTGCAGTCCATTGAGTAAATATTCTTCATTCAGTTTTAGTATCACATAATCTATATCTTCATATTCAGCTACTTTTTTTAGTAATTTGAAAAATTACAATATTTCTTTTTATAAACACTGGCTTTAGTAATCAATGGGCCCAACTTTGATTTTAACTACCATTTTCACTCACTTGAGCATAGAGTACATGAGTTTCTGACATGTTTCACTTCTTTCTGGATCATGAAACCACACTTTTATCAGAGCAAAAATCATATTTCCTTCGGTGGTGCAGTCCATTTGTAACCTCCATTTCTTGATAATCGACCAAAGATTCTCAATAGGGTTGAGATCCCCCGAGTTTCCAGGTCTGTCCAAACACTGAAAACCATTGTTCGCTTTAAACTCATTCACATACCCTGTTTATGACATGGAGGTCTTCCTGAAGAATCAGCCTTTCAGTGTTCAATGTATTTGCCAATCTTTTCAGTCCTTAGACAGCTCGTTTTTCTTAAATGTTACTCGATATTATTCATCATTCCATCAACAGGAGTAAAATATTTAATATCTGTGAAAGCAAAAGAGTCCCCCTTTTCACGTCTGTTGCACAAGCTCAGGCGAGATTACCTCTCAACCACCTCTTAAATGCGATACGCTCAATCCCTGCTCTTCAAAATTGTTTTCGTCAGAAAATGGACTCTCCTAGCACCTACGGGCTGTGTGTGGGGCCCGGAGTTCTATTCCCGACTGAAGGGATTTTTCCTTAGACAAGCTTATTCTCTATCCTCCCCCAGAGTCTGGAAGCATAAATGAGAGTGTATATGTAACGTATAAAAAATTAGAAAAATCCAACGACACGTGTGCACTGTTGATATGGCAATATGTTCCAAAGGAAAAAAAATACATACACTATATATCACCTGTTCCTTATTATTTTTGGAGATAGGCAACACTTCATACTCTGAAAGCAGCAAGGTTGGAATTACCGTGCTGGTCCACCATTTAGTAGCTATGCGAATAGACTGCTACTAAGGTCTAAGGTCCATTTTCCCCCATGAAGACCAGGGTAGGTTATAGATACATAATATTATTATTATTATTATTATCATTATCATTATCATTATCATTATCGTTATCGTTATCGTTATCGTTATCGTTATCGTTATCGTTATCGTTATCGCTATCGCTATCGCTATCGCTATCGCTATCGCTATCGCTATCGCTATCGCTATCGCTATCGCTATCGCTATCGCTATCGCTATCGCTATCGCTATCGCTATCGCTATCGCTATCGCTATCGCTATCGCTATCGCTATCGCTATCGCTATCGCTATCGCTATCGCTATCGCTATCGTTATCGTTATCGTTATCGTTATCGTTATCGTTATCGTTATCGTTATCGTTATCGTTATCGTTATCATTATCATTATCATTATCATTATCATTATTATTATTATTATTATTATTATTATTATTATTATTATTATTATTATTATTATTATTATTATTATTATTATTATTAACGCCTCCGTAGCGCAGTGGTAGCGCGCCTGCCTCTGGCGCGGAGGACCCGGGTTCGATGCCCGGTACCGGCATGGGATTTTTCCCCCGCTGGGAGGTCTGGTACCGGGTGCACTCAGCCTCGTTAGGTCCCTGAGGGCCAATTGAGGAGCTATCCTGATAGAAAGGTAGCGTCCCTAAAAGGTCAATGTAGTCCCCTTACGGTCCGGGGACGGCGTACTGACCCCCGCCACCCCCAACCTGCACTCCTCCGTGGCCTTGGCTGCGGCTGGAGGACGCAGCGGCCGAGCGATGAGGGTAACCTCTGAATAAGGGGAAGACGCTTTAGGGAAATTTATTATTAATTATTATTATTATTATTATTATTATTATTATTATTATTATTATTATTATTATTATTATTATTATTATTATTATTATCATTATCATTATCATTATCATTATCATTATCATCATCATCATCATCATCATCATCATCATCATCATCATCATCGTCATTATCGTCATTATCGTCATTATCGTCATTATCGTCATTATCGTTATTATTATCATTATTATCATCATTATCATCATTATCATCATTATTATCATCATTATTATCATCATTATTATCATCATTATTATCATCATTATTATCATCATCATTATCATCATCATTATCATCATCATTATCATCATCATTATCATCATCATTATTATTATTTTTATTATTTTTATTATTTTTATTATTTTTATTATTTTTATTATTATTATTATTATTATTATTATTATTATTATTATTATTATTATTATTATTATTATTATTATTATTATTATTATTATTATTATTATTACTATTACTGTACTATTCAACTTAGTGTTATTGACTTCGCTGTCACGTGGAATCTGCGGATCACGGAAATTCTGTGTTCCGCCTTGGAACAGTGGAAAATCATTAGCGTGGTAGGAGAGAATAAGGGTTTTAATCGGCTTCTCCCATGCGAGCATCAGCGTTATCACAGCCATCTTGCTGGGAAATTCCGTATTTGTTAGCAGTAAAATGGATCTTAATTCGACCCAAGAGACAGCGCGTCTTAATTTGGGAGAAGCTGTGGGTAGAGTTGTTGCTCTTTCATCCCACATAAGTAACCAAAGGGTACTACGGAGAAGCGTTTAACATAAAACACAATACGAAGGTACAATGTAAGGGTGTGGCCGCCATGCACAACTCGTAAACATAATGTACTGCGTCGCAAACCTTCGTGCGTGGTTCTAGTGAGCATCAACACTGCAAACATTATTTTTGCTAGCTAACCACTGCAAATTGTGCTTTTCTTTATGTACAGAAACATTCATTAATATTCACGGTCCAGGTAGAGGTTATATATGATTTGAAGCTTTTACAGGGAGATAATTATTAATTAGCACTTCTCGGCTTACCAGCCTTGCAATATCTATAATTTTTTTCGAACTTTCGGCCATACTAAACCTCATGGTCATCATCAGGAAATGAGTAATTAATAAATAAATGGGTATTCCAACTCATGGCCTTGATTGGAAACTGTATAAGAAATAAACGGCCATTTCAAAATCATGGCCTTCTTATAAGTACTCCTGCCGTACGCCGTTGTCCCTATTAAAATTATTTGGCTCTAATTGAATTTGAATTGGCTCTTTTACGAGTCTGTCCTATAGTGTCAGTATAACCAACGAGGCCCTAGGATCGATCCTTGGGGAACACCATATAAAGTGTAGCTTGTGTTGGGGGCTTTTCTAGAATATATTCGTGTCGTATGTTTGAAAGATACTGTACTTAAATGCCAAGTTTGGTAATAATCCGACAATTCGTTTTTGAATTAGATATAACAAACACAGACAGACATACAAACTCACACGCACACATGAACCTTTACTATATATGCTCCTTTTTAGGGTTTAGGAGGCCAGAAAACGTATATTTAATGTGAAATCTCAAAATTGGAATTTAACAGAGGAAGTTAAACGGGAAGTTGAATTGTATACAAGTTATACAATTGCAGTATTCAGCTAGTCATCTTATGAAAAGCAGAAAACCAATGACGTTCGTATTGATACCACTGAGGAGAACCGCAGTTTCCAAGCTGAAGACTTCAATAAGAGCGTAGTTAATAGGGATTTTATGTTCCTGGAAAGGACCGTTCCGTAATAATACAAACAGATATAACAACCAACAAGTACGCATTTAAAATGGCAATTTTAGATAATCTATACGGAACAATTCAGTGTATTCCATCATGAATGTACTATATAGGTACTATATAGGTAGGTCGGGTATATACTGTTAAGTAGGGTTTCAGATATATTGAATATATGAACATTGAGGTAATGCACTTCTCACACAAGTGACTTGCTGTCGAATGCTGGAATGCTGGAGTTGTTACGTTTCTGGGTCCAGTTCAGCGAGGAAGTCACGGAAACAAAGGTACAAGAACACAAGAAACAAATTGCGTTATTCAGGTGAACGTCAGCTTAACCATTACTAGAACTTGTACGTAAAAGAAATGCGGATTATATTGCTGCTTCTTCTTCTTCTTCTTCTTCTTCTTCTTCTTCTTCTTCTTCTCTTCTGCTTCTTCTTTTTGGTTTTAGAGTCCTTTAAATCGGCATGTAATGTCTGAAATCTTCTTCTTTCTTCTTTATCTGATTACCCTCCCCTTATATAGGACTTGCAAGCCAGTGCCTAGGTCAGACGCCTGTTGGGGAGCACAGAAACCCATGGACCGGACAGAGTGAAGACCTGGAAGCGGGTGGTCAGCCAAGCACCAGGTATGATAGTGAGGAAGAGGATGCTATGAAATGCAGGCGAGATGAATGAATGGAAAGGTGATTATGGAGCAATTGGTTGAATGGGTGGCGGGGGAAACCGTAAAACCCAGAGAAAATCCGCCCAGACGAAGCTTCGGCCACCATGAATACCACACAGGGGTCCCTGGGATCGAACACGGGCCACCTAGGTGGTAGGTGAACGGTCTAACCTCGCCCACGGCGCCTCCTATGTCCGAAATCAATGAATGAAATAAATGAAAATAAGCTCAGATGAGCTTCGATAGAACTTAAAATTCTTCGACATTCATCTTCCTTTGCAATGGTTTCTGAGAACAGCGTGTACAGATTCTCAGAAACGGAACTTTGGCTCATCTTAAAATTTGTCACGCTTTTTCATAAAAGAAGCATGGTAAAAAATGCGTTGCGGTGCGTTTGGGCTGAAAAGACCAAAAAGTATAGTGTTTGGGACAATCCGTGCATTACGTTTGGGCCTGCCGTAATCGACTTTTCACATAATGCACCGTTTGAACAAAATTGTAGAATTTAGAAATTTTAGCTATGCGTACCCCTAACACTAGTTCAAAGTACATACTCAGGTCCACGTACCACGCCACTGATACACATGCACACACAAAAGAAAACAGGAAAAAAAGAATCAGTCAATCTATGTAAAATCAGACAAAGGCCTTCCCCGCCGTCAAAACCCAATTGTGGATGTCGTTGCATGAAAGAAAGAAAGAAAAAAAAAAAAAAAAAAAAAAAAAAAAAAAAAAAAAAAAAAAAAAAAATTAGATTCAACACTGTCGCGTTGGATACAAAAAGAGAATAGAAATGTTCTGCAACAAAGTTGTTATCCAACTCCCGATGTATCACGATGTACCTTTGTTGTATGCAATGCTTTTGACCAAAAAGTTGGACCATTATACAGCGGCTTATCTCTTTGGTAACTTCTCTTCTGTTACATTGGGATATAGCCTTCGTCACGTCTCGGTATGACAAACAGATTTTATGGCCGAAGAGTTCAGGCAAGTTAACTAATCCCCATCTGAATTTCGGTTCAATTTCTATTTCACTCCATTTTAACTTTCTCTTCTGGTAAGTAGATGAAGTATTGTATTCCACCCAAAAATTGGATGTCGAGATTTTACCGGAAATATATGTTTTGAGGCCCCCTGAATCCAAAAAAGAATTATTAAAATAAGGTGTGTGTGTATGTGTGTGTGTGTGTGTGTGTGTGTGTGTGTGTGTGTGTGTGTGTGTGTGTGTGTGTGTGTGTGTGTGTGTGTGTGTGTGAGTGTGTGTGTGTCTGTCAGTCTGTGAACAGCATAATTCAAAAATGAAAAGTCGATTAATTTTAATGTCTTTCAAGGATGCGACACGAATATTTTGAAGAAAATTTCTCCACCCTAAACTACCCTTTACGATCCTGTTTACCCTGGATGACTTTTGAGTAACTCGTAAACCGTAAGAGATAGACCAAATCTTACTATACAAAAATGTAGATCTCGCTAAGACATACAATTTATGTCCAAATAATGTTTTGGTAGAATGAATCATTTCGGAGATATTCCTGTCATTTGTGTGAGTTTGGGACAACTTAAACGTTCGTCAAATGCAGCATCGTTGTTCATTTTTATATGTTAACCGTGCAAAGAGAACGGAATCTCAAAGCTTTAAAAGATTTGACTATCGCTCGAAGCCTACTGTATTTTCATATCCCCCTTGCTCCTACAAGGAAATAAGTAATAAGATGATTTCTGCAAATGTTCATCTCAACTAACATGAACAAGATACAGGAATAAGAGTTTGTAAGAATGGTAATTACAAGAGTAGAGAGTTATGTGCGTGCAACTCATCAGATTTTTCTATTTTCTGTCAGTTTCTAAGCAGTCTGTGATACAAGCTTCTGATTCATTTCATTGATTGGCTCCTCACTATTAGAACGTTCGCGTCCAGTACGTTGTCTTACTGTTTCTGCTTGGCTGCTTCTTCTGTACACATGAGTGATTTACTAATTCTTGGTTCTCTCCTGTATTGTCTGACTGCCAACGTAGGCTCTACCCATGAATGTGTTTCCTTTATCCCTTCTATACCTGACTGACTCGTATACGTCCGGCCTGCAGTAATTTTTGCTGTAAATTGCTTCGCTGGCAGCTTTGTAATACTTTCAGCTTGTAATATATTTCCTACAGCTTTTGATTTTACATTTATACGCTTCTTAATTTAATATTATGTTTATTTTACTTTGCTCCGCGTGTATTTTCGTATTTCAAGTCCACATTTTGGCTGTAGCACTTGTGGGACGGTCTAGTTGTTGTGAATAATGGAAAACTATAGAATTATGGGAGGGAATACAACAACTTTGCGAGCGTCTCTTGGGATTGACATTGCACCTCACAGACTTCTGTGTTGGTTTTGAAAAAGCGGCACATTCGGCAGTGAAGTACCATTTACCACGTCGCAAATTTCACCTGATGCAAAACTGGTATCGTACATTGTGGACATACCCTAATTTAAACAAGGAATATGTTAATTCTGATTCAGAAATAGGTAAATGACTTCATTGTGGGTTTAAGCTCCATTGTTACCCTCACACAAAGTCCGTGATGCTTTTAG
Organism: Tenodera sinensis; assembly: GCA_030765045.1. Classification (NCBI taxonomy): domain Eukaryota; kingdom Metazoa; phylum Arthropoda; class Insecta; order Mantodea; family Mantidae; genus Tenodera; species Tenodera sinensis. The sequence goes on along the minus strand of CM060962.1, from coordinate 60,128,034 downwards.
CATGTTGGTATCAATCGCACCAATGTCTGACCTACAACTTTTAGATTACATATTTGACAAATACAATGCCGAAGATTTATTTCCACCAGACATATGGACAGGCAAACCTTGTAAAAACTCGCTGTCCGGGGTAGTTCCACAGACATTGCAATGAACAATGTTATAGCCCACATCCAAACATACACACTGTGCTAAATCATTTTATCAGAGCAACGTGAAACAAATCTTAAAATTAATATAATAAAATAATTTTCCGCAGCTACCACGTGATAATGAGAATGATAAACTCAACTAATAGAAAAGTATAAAGCATATAGGGAAGGAAAATTGTCGCTGTTACATTATTTAAAAATCGGATGTGTTGCACTCACAAGACTTTCTCTACTCTTGTACTAATCATCCTTACAAACTCTTATTCCTATATCTTCTTCGTGGTAGTTGAGATAAACATTTGCAAAATTATCTGACATTATACATGTAAGGTATAATGTACATTCAAATTTTCAGTGCAATGTATTTAACACCTATAAATTTAATACCTTTTCTAGCTATTTTTGGCAGTGTGCCTGAAATGCTTCATTCAAAATTTTGATAATTTTAAATATTAAGCTGTTGTAGATCTACTCTTAAAGGAATGTTGGGAGCAGAAAATTTTGTAATGCTTTGGTTTAAGACCACCTCCGTAGCACAGTGGTAGCGTGCCTGCCTCTGGCGCGGAGGACCCGGGTTCGATCCCCGGTAACAGTGTGGAGATTTTGCCACCGCTGGGAGGTCTGGCACGGGGTGCACTCAATCTCATTAGGTTCCGGAGGGGACAATTGGGGAGTTACTTGTTGGAGAAGTAGCGACCCTAGGTCGTGAAGGCTGCATAGCTGGCCGGGAGGGCTCGGAGCGTTGACCACGTTCCACTCTCCAGTACTGCACCCCACTTAAGACGTTTGTAGTGGGCAGAGATGGGAAACGCAGCGGCCGGGCGGTAAGTCTTGGCGCTTCATGGGCTGTTTTTTGTTTATTAAATAAATTTAATTTATTAACGTTGAAAAAAATAAATTTCTCACAATTTTTATAGTTCTCATAGAACCTTATAATTCACCGTCTGGTAAATATTAAAATTAGAGACAACTCACTCTTAATAAGTTTCCTCCATTCTCAGTTTATTGATTACAAGCACTCGGATTCCATATTTGGAGTGGCAGATTTCCAGGAGTTTCAGCGTTCTGTCTCCAACAGAAGTGAACCGCGCGGATGCACATGAGCAATATGCATACCTTGCTTTCGGTTTTCTGGTGATTTTCTCTTGCACGTTCAAAATGTTCAAAATGCTGTAGTTGTACTCTGAGACATTCAGAAGAAGTTAAAAAAATATGAAATTAATATTCAGAGACAAACAAATTACTGAAAAACTTAGCTTTAAAACCCTTAACATTAACAAGCGAGATGCACTTTTCTGCCTTACATCCACTGCGCGCGCACATCGTTTGACGGGACTGGGGTGGGGCAAACACAGCCACCAGTCGCAGTGTTTCAATGCTTGGCGTGATACACTAACAACACTAATTCATAGGAGTTTGTTGTTCGAAACACACCCCTCAGTAGACAAAGCATTACGCCAATTGGATTAATATATTAAAATAATAGAAAAAGTTAAGTAAGGAAAACTGGTAGGGTATGCAGCACATCATCCACACCCATTGACCATTGACCCCACAACCCCGATGTGTGTGTGTGTGTGTATCTGCCCCTTATTTTCCAGTCTTATGCAATCTGTATTTTATACTCAGACATGAAAACATCGGCTCCTCTGTTCGGTTCTGTCCAAATATTTAACATGGATGTCTTTGGTTACACACTCCACGTAATTAGGAGTTACTAATACAGATGTTTGAACATCGCCTTTTAATACACTCGTAATTAGGTAGCTGACGTTTGCACCTCTGCAGATTTTCACTGGGGCAAGGTAGCTCAGTTGAAACGAATGCCCGATTCGTAAGTGGATTGTCGTGTGGTATAGATGTGGTTCGATTCCCCTAAATGTGCTATTCTTTTTTACCGCGTACTATTCACAAATAACACTGGCTGAATAATTATGTTAAAAACTGTTATTTTAATTTGTAATGGTTTTATTTCCATTTTAGGTATTGTTGTTGTCTATTGGGATATTTCTCTTGGTATAGATGCTGAGTTTCTTTGTACATTGGTTTCTGCTTCTCCGTAGATCAAAAGCATATCAATGTATTCGTCTTTCGAATAAATGGTGAAGGAATGGCACAAAATATCATGCAAGAGCTTACGCGTGGAGAATGAAGTAGGCATTTTCATAACACACTACATCATGCCAGTCCAATGTAGTAGAAATCACTATTCCTGTTGCATTAGAAAATAAAGACAACCAAAAAAGATTGAAATTATAATCTCCTAAACCCTCAGGGACTTTATAATTAGATTATTGTGAATTCGGTTTCCAAGTTTATATGAGCATAAACAAATTATACACTGCTGAGACGCAAACACAGGCCTCATGGGTTAACGCACAGGATATAGTCATGATTCTCTTCAGCTATTTCGAGACTTTGTTGACAGCACCTTCCGAGTTCAGTTCAGACTTGCATGCCAGGCGCTAGGTCATTGCCACTTCGCGAGTTTTCGTGCTTAATTTAGCCTTCTCAGAAAGTTTTAATCCTTTGCTGGGAGTTTGAAAATTATTGCTTAAGTGGAAAAGCTATTATGTATGTTATTTGAGATGTACGAGACGTAGTTTACGCAAACATTTAAATAAACCGTTATTTAATAATTTGTGCGCTTTCACTGTAGTGGACCATGGTGAATGAGATGTGTCCTAATTTTTTTCCGTCAACCCTTGCTCTAAGTACAAGAATCTGCCGTTTTCTTTTTATTTGGTGATAGTGTTCTCATATAATAGGTTCAACCTGAACTCGCTCTCAGTAAACGAGTCGTATGTTTTTGAGGTGTGCCTACTTTAGCGTTCCTCTGAATTTTGCGCATTCTTCTCTCTAAAAGCGTCAAGCAACTCGCTTTAATAAGAACAAAATTGGACTAAAGCACACATGTCGTTTGATGGGTGGCCTACCTTCCAAAAAATAAGGGGCGGCTGACACACCTATATTATAATATCCGTATTAAGATACCAAAATGAATGTTAACAAATTGTCACAACCGTTCGTTCTCAAACTTCGACGCCCTCCAGCATCCAAACCGTGCATTTCCGGATAGGAGTTCCTATTTCAAAACCGACCAGTTTGCTATTCCGCACAACATAAGCGTCGCCGGTGGTTCTTTTGATTCAAATTGATTGCCTATGAACCGTCTCTCACCAGTAAAACTCATGCGGTGTTATTCATTTACATCCTGTATGTATTTGCGGACTGCGCATGCAGCATATAGGGCCCTAATGACCAAGTTGTCGACGGGCCCTTAAACCCGACACACTCACTCACTGCAACATATAGCCAGCTGTTGTGTATGTAGTAGTGTTTTTGAGTTTGTGCTGCAGTAGCTAGCTATTCTTGGTTCTGCGACCTTCTGCATGTGATATTGCCCTGAACACAATGTAAGAGGTTGAAAAATAAATCTTCGTTAATTCTTATAAAATTGCAATAGTGTTCCGGAACTTCTAACCTCAGAGAGTTTTGTAATATACCAAGTATACCACAGCCTCTTTTCTTTGTAACCATGACCATGTCCACCAAAGTCTCGTACTCCTACTACATCTTTTCATCCTTCCGAGAGTCATAGACATGTATCACAAATCTCTACTGAATGATAGTCGCTATATTAATATTTACGTCCGCCATTTACGTCTATTTCTCACACCTGCTATGTGAGCTGTCATCTGTTTTTGGGCCAAATGCATCATACTGTGTCATATACGGATTATTTTGGGTGCAATTCCATTGGACACGAAAAGTTTGGTAATAGAAGTTAGACCATGGGACACAGGCTGTAAGTCCATTCGTGGGAACTATTAGTGATACGGGAGATTGGTGCAGGCGAAGCCTAAGAAACTAAAGCAGCAACTTGAATTATCTTTAAGTTGATGGTGGAAAATATAACATACTTGAAGTCAACTCTGCTCTGCGGAGAACGAGGGAGTTTTATTTATATGGAGCAGGCAAAGAAGCATCTAGCAAAAAGATCACACCTTTTATTCCTTTCTCTTCCCCACACATCCTGAGAGGTGAGGATTCATTCCTCAAAAACACATCGCCTGAGACTTCCGCTGCAAAGCTTCCTGCTGCTCACAACTGATCACAGCATACCCGCTAAATACCACATCAAATGCAAGCGCTCTCTAATTACGAGTGTGTAATTATTGCATATGAATTGCATAGCTTTCTTCATAGGAAGCCAATTTCTAGTAATGAGAAAACGAATGAGATGTCTGTGCACATTAACTGCTGTGATAAAACTGGGTGAAGTTTTTTACCAGCTGTTGTTGAGTTTGTAGTTTCTCTGCGTTGCTTACTCCATGCTGGTGCAGTAGAACTTTTATTTTTCCACCACTAATTAACTCACCGCTTTCACCATATTGGGATCAGGCGAGGGTAATTTTACACTCGGCAAACAGCCGAGCTAATTTCGATAGCTGTACAGAACAATGGCACTAAGCTAATTATTTTTAAAGCAACTTAGCTAAATTATAAACGCTGGAAATGTTTCTAAAAGCATTTATGAACTTTTAGATATTTGTTAATACTAGAGCCGCCAGAGCTAGAACTGGCAATGCGGTCATTTGGCTGATATACTTACTTAGAAAATTCCTGTGTTTATCACCAGCACTATTTTCAATGCAAGTTATTACAGTAATTAACTCATTTCTAAATACGACTTTACATTGCATTTTTACAACATAAATATTTGTGTATAAGATTAAATATATTTATTGGTATTTTTTTATATTTGAATGTTACCACATTTATTTTTATGGGCTCAAGCCAATTAAGGATTCTGTTTTTGTTTTTTGTGCCCAGAGCCCATCTAATTCTATAGCTATGGTTCCTAGATCACTCTATAAAAGCGACATAAAATTAATTGGTAAGTGAATATCTAAAAAAAATTAAAAAAAAAAAAAAAAAAAAACTAGGAAAAATAAAACATTGTTGATTTCATAAAGAAACAGGTCGCAATTTATTTTCCTCCTGCCTTACTCTCGTCTTTTATATCTTACTTTGAAAACGTTCTTTTTACATATTAGTTTATTTGTTACCTTGTAGGTATATGAAACGCCCACAGACACGGTTTTACATCTGTTACAAGGTTCATAGGTCTTGTTCTGACATTTTCTTATGTGGTACTCGAGTTTCTTTTTATCGTTCTATGGTATTTTCAGCCCTGCGCTTTCTTCCACCATTTCTTAATCTCCCTTTTCACTTCTGCTGCTTGGCTGTTTTCTGGACCTCATATGTTCATTGCGTATTTCTTCTGCCAGTTTCAGGCTATAATTTCTACCACTTATCAAACTTCCTTGTACATCCTTGAAAATGATCTATGTATTGTATCCATGGCTGCTATATCAAGGATGTTTTGGAAATATTTATTGACCATCCACGAGTGCCTGAACGCATACACGCCATGAATGGACGCCATTCACTTACTACAGAAGTTTAGTTAAATGCCTCTTTGAGTATGGTGTAGGCCCTTCACTGTCTTTCAATATGTTCTGCTGAGCGATTCTACCTCGTGAAATAACACCAAATTCAGAATGAGTGTGTTTTACTTCATACTTGCCTTGTAATTGTTAGCCTACAACAGGTGGGGAAGCCTTTTCTTGATATACTCTTCTACTGCCAGACTGTATTGATACATGACCAGGTTCAGCAAGTGCTACTACCTTCTCAGGATGCCCTGTTTGTTCGCGATAGATATTGCCAATTCCATTTGAGTTACGTTCAGCTTTTGAAATAGAACAGAATATGTAAATTTCACTTTCAATCTTTCATGATAAATAGATAACACGATTTGAAAAACAAAGTATTACATAAATAGTGATGATGATGATAATAATAAAGTACAATTCTGAGTAAATCAATTATATGCTAAGCCGAAAGTGAGTTATTATTATTATTATTATTATTATTATTATTATTATTATTATTATTATTATTATTATTATTATTATTATTATTATTATTATTATTATTACTATTATTATTATTATTATTATTATTATTATTATTATTATTATTATTATTATTATTATTATTATTATTATTATTATTATTATTATTATTATTATTATTATTATTATTATTATTATTATTATTATTATATTTCTTTTGATACAGTTGTTTAATTAAGCGATTAGAAGTAACAGATTAAACTGTCACATGTTTCTCGTAATTAGTTAATCACGAAGACTATAAATAATTGTGCCTTCTATGCAGATTCAGTTCGCTTGGTTATACTGCATAGGTACTTTCTCCTGTATGATAAGAAGCTATGTGATAACAGTATTTCGCATATCTATTTTTATTGAACGATTATAAGTTCATATATTTGCTCTTCTTGTTGTAATTTACTAAGGCCAATAATGCAGTTTGGAATATTTATTTCGTTACAGCATTTATTACTGCTTGTTTTGTTTTCGTTTCTGTCAGCAAATTGCATGCAGTTGTGTTTCTTCATAGTGTGAAATTTGGATCTATAAAAGTGTGGAAATGAATAGCATGGCTAAACTGAAGGAGATAAAACCTTCGGGTTTATTCTTAGAAGGGAAGCTGTTTTCCGTGGTATGGTTTGCGAGTGAGAGAAACGGCATCTGGACAAAAAATGGTTGTTGTGATATTGGTCATTAAAAAAAAGAAGCGAATCATGAGAGCTCAATTATCCATATGGATTGCGAATTAGAAATGTGTGGTGTGTGTCAAAGAGGAAGAGAGTAAAGGTGGAGAGGATGTAATATACTGCACACCCACTGCGACAAGTCACGAGCCGCCACTGCCAACCTGTAGCGTACTCGCTGGCTGTAGTGTGAGGTGTTTCTGTATTAACTGTTTCTGTGCCTAGAAATCAACAAACACAGAGTAATAACAAAAGTGACGCCGGGTCAATAGAGCACTCTATTTTAAGTGCACATGTGCTTATGAGTAATGTAGAAGAGATAAATATTACACGTGCTAAGCCTAGTGGATACTTGTAGTATACGTTGCCATCTGCAGTTGCTGGACAGTAGGCCTAGGGTTATTGCTATTATAGCTTAAAATAATAGCATTTATTTAAAAAGCTCTTTCAGGTTTGCTTTGGCTCAGCTAGTATGTGTATTTAACAGGTAAACTCGCATGAAATTAATGACTTTTCCATCATTCAGTACTTATTCAGTGCTGTGGGTTGCCCGTTGCACATTCATTCGATTCCATGTGAAATGTGCTATAAAAAGATTTAGATTTTCCCCAGAGACTGCTACATTCAATGGCGTTCTCTTTATTAATACATTGGCTGACTTACCCCTGGAATGGGTAGTTTTTTAACTGGACGCTTTATAATTTAAAGTAGGTATCTTTTTCTTACGGTACTGCGTTTCAAAGATGAATTTTATTGCCCTATAACCTAGTTGGAAGGCCCGTATTTGGGATGTCGTGGTTCGATTCCCGTGTACGCCCTTCCTGATTCATGGGTGTTTTCGGTATCTTCCCCGAGTCGCTAGGCGAATACTGGGAAAGTTCATTACATCCCACGAATTTCCTGGCCCTCCCTTCACTTCACTCTTGTTTTAATTAATGTAATGTAGCTTTTTTTTATTATTGTATTGTTTTTATATATTTGTAAAATCATGTTTTTATTTGGTGAAGGTTTAATAAAGTTGACATCTGTAGATAGGTATATGTTCCGCTATATGTAACTAGGTGCCGGGATGGAGTGTTGCAGACTTTATTTATTTATTAGCTTCAGATATCAATGATTTTAAAGCTAGAATTAACGATATTAACTCCAATGATTTTTACAACCTAAGAGAGCCTTTTTGCGTCCTCTGTAAATGTAGCGTTTTAATTTTTTAACAGCGTCTGTGTTCATATTGGTCACCATGACTGCACTAATTCAATAAATCGATAAGTCAAATAAATATTTTAATGAAGGCCCTTACGGCTGTTGTTGAGAAAATCAAACATTTTTGAAAGTATTTCATCTAAAGGGTAGTTTTGAGTGGAGTAGTTTCTTGAAAGTCCTCGTGCCGTATCTTTGGAAGATGTTGAGCACAGAAGTTTTCGTTTTTGAGTTATGCTGTTCGCAGAAACACAGACACCACACACACATGCACATGCACACGCACAGAGCCTCGCCGACCTTTTATAAATCTGACTTCAAAACGTCTCTTCGCTCGTCAAATACACGAAACTTTCTTGTGTATTTCTGTTGAAATTTTGGCATCGTGTGTTTGGGTGGAAACCAATATCTCCTCTACTTACTGTAGATACGTGGTAGAGAAAGTTAGTAACAACCATCACCGTATCTCGTGTAAGTAAGAGCCACTAAAAGTTTAAAGCTGCAAAATGAATAGTGCACATGTACGGTAAAAGGGGTAAAACGGGTGATTAGATTATGTTGGCAGCTCCGAATGCAAGAAAACTGTTAAAAGGCGTTCTCTTTCTCTGTCCAAGCGTTTTAAAGGGGATCTACCAGCGTGTAGTTATCTAGTGCTTGTGTAAAAACAAATAAACAGTTGATGTGCGATAGGTACAAGTGGCATATTTCAAGGTGCACATGACAGACAAGGTAGTAAGTACATTATCAAACGACATTATTTCACGTGTCATTTGGTTTGCGAGGTAAGTGGTGTTGTCCCCGTGTGTTGTGTCGAATGGCAAATATGGAAAGTTATTGTTTAGGGGAATGGACATTGCTGTTTCAATTCCTTTCCAAGTGAAATGTGGCGTCTAACGCAAAGGTTACATATTTGTACAACAATGGCATAGCCTGACTGTCAGACTCTGGTATGTAACCCAACAAATATGGTAAAATTCGTTAAAATATGACCCATCCTAACCAGAATTGCCCCTCGGAGTCTTTTACCATTGTATCAAACAAATGGTGGATAGTACTGTGAACATGATTCAAAAGAGAATCAGTTTTCTGTCAGAGCTTGCATCTGTAAAGGAAATAGACCTCACTTCAATATTTCCGTCAGCACTTACGTATGTAACAAACGGTACAGAGTTGTTCTGCACTATTAAGGACTGGAGCTTTATCTAATACTCACATTTTTTAACGATTGTCGTAATACAGTGGAGGATATGCTTTAAATACATATTGCTTTTTAGAGAAATCTTGATGTCTGAAAGCTGCTTAAGTGGATTTTGTTGATCACTCAACAGTTTATTTCCTTTTCGTTTGCAACAACGCCACGCAAATAAAGTTTTGTTCGCTACTGTAGCTCTGATTCATGTCGTGACGTCATGGATATAACTGCCTGTGTACATACCTTCGTCCCAGAATCCTCGCAAATCTTAGCCTACATTTGCTTTAATATTAGGTAACCAAGTGTCCAAATGGAGCCCAAACCCGGACAAGTGGCGCGAGCCAGCATGGGGTCCCTAACGCGTGTTGAAGATACTTCTTCCCGGCTCCAGGTTTCTTCTAGAGCCTCCAGTCTCAGGATTTCAACATCGCTCCCCTTTTGGGGATAGGCGAATATAGTCATCCTTATGCCTTAATGGGCTTCCTCATCCCACTGCCTTTTTAGACACTCTGAAAGCACAATAGTACATAAGTGACTTGACAACTGCAGATCCTTCTACTGAGAGTATGTTGAGAGGAGCCCTGTACAGTAGTTAGAGAGCACAGAGCAGCGCCACAATCGCCCTTGGCCGACAAACCCGGGGAGACCCGATTAAACGATGGTGATATGAAATGGGAGTGACCGCAAGTGGCGAAAAGTAACCAATCCAGGACTCGCCTAGTGACCAAGGACAACCGCGAAAAAATCCTTTTGTCAAATTTGTCGGTCACCGTGAATCGAACCCGGGACCTCCCGAATGCCACCCCACTCAGTTGTAGTTATGATAGGCCTGATATTTAGGATAAATAAAATGACAATTTAAGATTTCAAAGCGCAGTGCTTCAAATGTGCGATAAGCGTCATGTTTTTTTATTTACACCTGTATTCATAGGTCACTAGGAGTGTGGTCCACATTCAGCAGAGTCAGCCTTTCTGTCGGCAAATTTAAAGCGGCACAAATAATGGACTAAGCGTGCGCTATTACGTCAAAAGAGACAATTTCAGTATAACGATAAAAGACGAGCTTTTTTTCTTTTCTTTTTCTTTTTCTTTTCTTTTCTTTTCTTTTTTTTCTTAATTTTCCCAAACCAACCACACTTTGTATAGACAGTTTTCCTGTTATTTCTTATTTTCTCAGTAATGACTCAAAGTCTGTTATTAAAACACCATACGTTGCAAATATTGGCACAAGTGAAGATTACCTATGTCTATTTTGGACGTTGTTAGATAGCCTTTGCATTTCTTTCCATTCATACTGTTTCATATAAATTATTTTACACACCATAAACATAAGTTCGCGCCAAGGAAACTGTAGGGTTCATTAAAATATACAGCTTATATCAACAATTTCTTTCATGGCATTCGCCATTTCTGATATACCAGTGGTTTTGGTTAAGTCATTCGACATCGGGGGCAAAGTTATTACATATCCCCATTGATACCTCAAGAGCGTATTATTTTTTAAAGGGTCTAAGCCTTGTTGATATGTCGAAACTGTAGCCGTAATCTTTCTCAGAAAACGCTGAAGTAATTTATGTCAAACCTATTACATACAGTCACATTCTCGTGAGCGGGCCACACTAAATGTTTGGTGTAACTTCTTGAAGAAAGGTTCTGCAAAATGAAGACAATAAAGTGTGGTTTCAGTGGTTTCTGGGATCAGCGTGAACTCTTTCCTTTGTAGTATGCGAATTTATTACATAATCGTTTATACTACAGTGACGTTTACCACCTCGGCTGGTATTTTTATGCGCTGACCTTCCCACCCATTATAACGGTTAAAATGCAATGGAGGGATGATGAATGAAATTAATTATTTCCGGCACAAATAATTCCACAGCCAGCCGGCGCCTCGGGTTAAATACCTGAATTCACCTTCTCTGGACGAGAAAAGCTGTTAGGGCAGTCGAGGACTCGCGGCATAATCTGGGCTTGAAAGTAGAAGCAACAACCTCTACACCTGTGCGCTGTTACCTTAGTTAAAGTGTACATTTTGTAAACTGTGCTCAATTATACGTCTCTAAAGTTGGCAACATTGGTGTCATGTTTGCTGCCCGAACTTCGATTTTACGCTGACCTGAATAATGACGTAACATGGCGCCAAGATTTCGTTCGTGTGCGCGCGCTATAATCCGAGGAAGGAGTTTTAATTTAACATTTACCTTTCAAATACATAATTAAATATCCTCATTTAAGCAAAAATGTAACTTTTAATCTGCATTTCAACTACAGGGAAAAAAAAAAAAAAAAAAAAAAAAAAAAAAAAAAAAAAAAAAAGTCTGATGTGTTACACTCACATTACTTTCTCGTCTCTTGTACCAACTATTCTTACAAACTTTTATTCCTGTCTTCTCCATGTTAGTCGAAATAAACTTTTGCGGAAATTATCTCATTGCTAATTTTCTTGTAGGTGCAAGGGGAACATGGGAATACAGTATGCTTTGATCGTTATCTCTTATGGCTTACCAGTTATGCAAAAGTCATCAAGAGTAAAGAGGACTACATGGGCTCTAGCCAAAAGATTCAAAATATACATTTCATTTGCCATAAAAATATCTTAAATATAAGGCGTTTTAATCAAAATCCTTAGAGCCATTTTTGAGGACATCAAGATTTTCGAAAAATTTTCCATGCAAGGGGTAGTTTATGGTGGAAGAATTTTCTTCAAAATCTTCTTGTCGCATCCTTAAAATATATTAAACTTAAATATCAACTTTCGTTTTTAACACACACACACGAGCTTGGATTCAGGGGCCCTTAAAGCATATATTACCAGTGAGACCTCGACATCGAAATTTTGGCTCGATTGCAATACTCTTATTTACTATACGTAGTAGAGAAAGTAAAAATAGCACCATAGCATAAGCTGATTATCCGTTTGTTGCTTTACTCACAGATCTTGTATTTGAGCTTTCTTTGAACGGCACCTTACCATCCATATTTCACAACATGTATTGTGTGAATTAGTATCCATTTAAACTTCATGTCCCTCTCCGCGGTCTAGAAGTAACAGGCTAGCCTCTGGGGGGGGGGGGGGGGGGGGGGGGTGTTCAAAGCCAGCGGAGGGCGATGTTTACTTCTGGCGTAAAATCATTCCCTTTGGAAGGGAAGTAACGCCGGTAGTCCCCTTTTGGAGATTTACGGCACGAAAAAGAACCTCAAGCCTGATAAAGAGGCCTCTGGGCAAAATTAAGCGGTCATTTACTCCAATATAGAATGAGCTGCTGAGAACCATTAGAGTTAAAGAGCCTCCATAAACACGAAGCTCAATTTCAATTAAAGCTCTCTGATAGCTGAGGTTATTAAATCACGGACTCGTGAACGGGAGGTGTGCGGCTAAAATTCAGCAGGGCCGTTCCCCGTGATGTGGGTTTCAGATCTACATAGAACGCTTCCTTGCCAAATTTCCTTACCGTTTCATGTAATGCATTACCAGGGTTAAACGCCTAAAATACCGTTAAAAAGAGCAACCAATTTATTGCATCACAATTTTTCTTTTGTTTCCGAACTTATATAAAATTTGAAAAAATAACGTTGATGTATTCATTACTATCAATACTCCTAGTATTATTAGTATTACTATTATTGGTGGCGGTGGTGGCGGTGGCGGTGGCGGTGGCGGTGGCGGTGGTGGTGGTGGTGGCGGTGGCGGTGCCGGTGCTGGTGGCGGTGGTGGTAGTGGTGGTGGCGGTGGTGGTGGTGGCGGTGGC
>CM060962.1:60075095-60110095 GCA_030765045.1 Tenodera sinensis | reverse complement strand
AAAACAGGTGAGATGTTGCAACGCTGTGTTTCACTTCACGTGGAGTTAACAACTGTCATTCGTGAGTTCTTTGATTTCATTGGTTGAAGTGATACGCTCATGGGTGCAATGTGAAGCTTCAGCGATTTCTGAGAACAAATAATCCATGTGGTGTGTGTTGCCTGAGAGGCTTCTGATGATCAAAGGTAACTATTAGAGCAGTACAGTAATAACACAGATTTTAAATTTTCCAGCCAGGGTTGGACTTTGTACGAAAAAAGTTCTCTTATCTTGCAGCAAAATAAGCGCAAATAATGGGTACCTAACGTAAATGTAACATACCTAAAATCCTCCAACTAAAAGCCTCTGTTAAGTTCACACTTCACTCAAGAACCGGACTAGTTACCTAGCACGTGGTTATCTTGAAATACTGAACCTATCAGCTAACAGCTTACGTAATAAATACGTAGAGCTCTGAACTGTCATGTAAGAAAGGTGACACATTTGACGGTAAATTGAGTCACGAAGTGATAGTCATATTGCACTGCCTGAGATGGTGATCCAAGGATTTTCTTCTCTTCAGAAACAAAAAGGAGAAAACCAAACTATATTCGAAATAATCCAAAAACATCTTAACAATAATTTTCCCCCCTAGAAGCTTGCACGGAGACCGAATTCTCCTGCGCAAGTTTGTGTTCAATATTTATTACTGTGAGAAACATTTTGTTATTTGAAATAAATCTAAAAATAAAAGTAATTTACTACAAAGAATAAAGTGAATCATTTTATTTCAAACCAGTAAATAGTGCAGTTAGTATTAAAGTACAAACGTTTGAATAACGATTATAAGTTCTACATTAGTAATAACTAGGGAGTTGATTTGTATGTAGATACCTTTTTTTCTTTTTGCTTAAAGATAAAAAGCCAACCAAGACAGAAATTCCCGAAACAGCACACTTCAATCGTACATGAAATTCTACTTCACATAAAAATCCATTTTTTTGTAATATTTTATGTAAATAAATATTTTAAATGATTTTGCTAAATTTGTCACTTTTCTTTGTCATAATTCTTAAATTTGAGAACAAATTTCGTGCATTGTCATATTATGACAACGCAATTTGAATGAACTTGATTCGTATTTCGCAGTGAGTGACCTCCACTACACGTGCTGCCTCGCTCTCTGATGGAGGAATCCCTCATTTATTAGGCGGACGGCTGACGCAATTTACATAAGTCTTCAGTGATTGCCCTTGTCTTGTTTAAAGAAGAACCATTATACAGTATGGTATCTTAAGTGAAGTGGTTGACTATATATATAATATAATGTTCGCTCTCGTTTGCAACAATGTGTTGCTGAATTTAATGGCACCTTTACAAGTGATGGAAGAATTCTTCTGCTTAAGTGAAGCAGATCCTTCTTCACACACCCTAGTAACGCAATTTCCGAATATTAAACAGGTTTATAAAAAAAACTTTTATTTCGTGTGATATTCCGTTATATTACTTGAGAAATTTTCTTACGAAGTACACACACTTTGAAACACCAGAAGAATCAACATAAAGAAAATTGACTGTGTCTGCATCTTGTAAAGAAATGCTAAGAAAGATCAGAGAATATGAAAATAGAACATAATTATGTAATCATTGACGGATGATCAGACTCCAGCAGTAAGAATGTCGGAAATGTTGTGGTAGGTATGTTAGAAAATGATGGAACAGTTTCCAAACGGTACTTCCTATTAGTTTGCAGAGAAATATCAGCATCGAATCATGTAACAACCGCTCGCTTATTCAATGGATCTCTGTAGTTGTTATGGCCGAATACGGCGAAATTTGATACCGTTTTACTCTTTATTGCGGATGCTGCTCCACATATGAAGAAGGCTTTCTGTAAGTTTCCCACACATGATATACGCAAATTGTATAGCACATGGTTTACACGCTATGTGACCAGGTACGCACATTATATGCCAAATCACTTATTTTTATTATGCATAATAAAAATATACGATATAAATGCAAAATATGAACCTACAAAACAAATCCCATTCGCTAAAATGTGTGCAATATACTGAAGAAATTCGTATACAGAAAAGTCTCACTCCCGTTATTGAACTCGGTTCTTTATGACCCCCTTTAAGAATAATTCCTTTTAATACTCTTCAAGTTCTCCAGAGCATCAGTTTCCTTTTCCGCAGTCATCCTCTCTGACTATGAGGTTGCGATTAAAGACACTTACTGGTTTCTCTGGGAAGTTGGAGTGTTAAAAAAATAATAAATAACTGAAGGGTATTAAAAGAGCTTCACCGCTTATATAGAAGAAAATCATTCTACAATTACAAAATCGTAGCAAACGAGAAGACGTTCGAACTTGCCAGAAACTTATGAGGATGTTCTAAATGAAATCAAACACCTTATCAAATATGAAGGTACTTTATGCAGCAGGAACTTGCTAACTTATCCACCAATTGTTATCTGCAAGGTGTTCAATCAGGATTACATTGGTTACAGAACACCTGAAAGCCTTCAAGCACGACACAGTTGGAGGGATTTGGAAACCCAGACACAACCTTTGATGCGGCCACTAGCTTAATTAGACCAATATTGCAAATTAAATGTCTATGGATCAAATAAATAAATAGTAATGTTATATACTTTTGTAATTTAAATTTTTAACTCATGTTTTTTCGATTTCTATTTCCACTTTACATATTCTCAAACTGAAGTTCTGGTTTTTAGCTCAATAAGAACTTTAATATAGTTAATAAGCAAGAACTATAACATTTGTTCGCTCTTAAGCGTATAGGTAACCCTATACAGGAAGTAGAATTCCATGGAAATACTGTATTTTATTTTTAAAAAGCATTAATTAGTTAAAATCTGCTAGCTATGTGATTCGACAAGCATGTTTATACCTATTACTCACATTGAACATTGGCTCCCGAAGTATCATGCATAATTCAGTGTCCCTCCTAATCCGATTTTGTAACTAATGTTACACAACTAAATCACCAAGATATACAGAACTGACCAGTAAAACAATCACACTTACTTACCGAAGGATTGTGTGGTCTCTGAACAAAGATTATTCGGAGGACACTACCTCTAAAATATGTTGTGGTATGCAGTGTTATAGGTCATAAACAGGCCTCTGCCCTGGATAGACTACGCCCATGTTGTATGAACATATGAGAGCACATCAGATTTAAATCCTAAAGTTTTCTTGACAAAACGGTACCCTGAAAGAATCTTGTTTCTGCGAACTCAACTTCAGAAATCTTCCTTGCCAAGTACTGAAAAATGGTTGTTGTTTTGATCGTTACTGTCCTAGAAAAAAAAGAAGGAAAATAGAAAGGAGGAAAAGAAAACAGACAAGTGCGAGCATCTTGCAGGCATCTGAAATATGTCCTGTGGTAAAAAACCATGGTTACTGTTACGGAGATTCAAGGCGCCACTTACAAGGCACTGCTTGTTAGAAGCAACTCAGTTTCACGGTATAACTACCAGATAATGTCCATTCGTATAACCAGAATCCTTTCCTTGTATTCCCAACGCCATGTCGCCGTTTATTTCTAGAGCGCTTGTCCGGTTTGCATTACACATCACGCAACTTCAACTATTAATTATGGCCATAAATGTATTTATGCGAGAAGATCTAAAAGTGGCATTTAGCATGATGTCATACCATATTGTTATTGAGCTGCTTGGATTTTAATTGTACTACAACAATATTAACCGTAATAATCTTCATCAAGATCAAGGTGTTGAGGACTAAAAATGTTAAAAAAACTGCATTGAAAATGAACCAAAGCTGTTTCTTTAGAAGCTATTTAACACTGAAATATTCCATAAGTTTTGTCCTATTCACTCAGAGGAATATTGAATGAGATCATAACACCACACAGCTCTACAAAGATCCTATTGTTGTAGTTAAAGTCATTAACGGTTAGTGTTACGCAAAATATTCTAGAGAAGCGTAAGAATAGGAAAGTAATAAAGCTGGTCTTGAGAGTAGTTTTTTTCTCTTTGTAGTGTTTAAAGCCCGCTTTTAATACATACGGCACCGCAGGTGGGGCGTGAGAGTAACACACTTCATCAGAGACTAATGTATGCCTTAGCCACATCTATTGGGTGGGAACTGGCAATATTTTTCGAGCATATGAAATAGTTTTCAGTATCTGCAGCAGCACTAGCCAACTGAAAACTATGTGACGTGAGCCTGAAAATCTTTTTGCTCCCTGCTTTCAGCTAGGTAGAAGTGAGAAGTGTAGGGCAGTAGAGGCAAGGGGAAGGGCGAGGTTACTATTTGCGAAGGAATAGCAGATTAAAGGGAATTTACACTTTGTACCTAAATAAGTGTAGGAAAAGAAAGTTCTTCACAAGCCTCGACAAGAATCCCATAAGTGGTGTTACGTCACACGACTGTAATACGTCACAGCATTCGAGTTGACTGACTCTAATGTAAAGAAATTAGTCACCAAAATAAGAATAATTTTAACTACTTACCACAGTAGTCCGTAATCAAACTGTGTATATTTGTATCATCCAAAAGACTTTAACCGTTCAGAATCTAAAAAGAAACAAAGCATTTATATTAAAATTATGCCACACTTTAATTTTTAGTCATTAATATTATTCAACACCTCTTTTGTGTATTACTGTTTATTTTACTTTATTCCCTTTTCTGTCCTCAGTGCTTTGCTTCTATTTCCTGTTCGCTATCTCTATTTTGGAATCCTCTTACACTGTGGCGGTTTACATCCTACAAAATCCGTTAAGAGTAAAGTGTTATTCCATGCTCTGGCACAAACTATTCCTACCACATTCGACCCATCCGACTTATAACAGGATTATATAATCACATTTTGGGTATACCAGATCTATCCAATTCACAGTAAAACTCAGCACTTGCATCTCTTTTCCCGATTTATTTGGCATTTTCGAATAATTCAATTGTCACTCACAATCACTGTGTAGCTTTTTGAGAACAACAATTTAAAAAAGCTCCGATGTATTACACAGAATCTTCTCTGCCCGTTGCCTCATATAATCTCTCATGTATTATAATACTCGCATAAGAACAGACCCTTCTCTTCACATTACCTTAATCAGGATTGACATTTGAGTAGAAATATTCTTAAATTAAACCATAAGAACTTTGATACATCTACAATTTGAAAGACGAAACAAAAGTGTTTGCATATCGTATTGTTAGTATTGAACCCATACGGAGGAAGAAAAAGAGAAATCCAAAGGATGTTTATAAATGCCACATGGCCTTTGAATTTAGGAAAATTTAAGAAACGTCACAACGCATAAAATACAGAATGAATATCCGGGTTTGTGTGCCGAAAGTAGCAGAGTACTACGGTCACACCGCTGATGATGTTCGACGCAGCTTCGAACGAAACGTCTGGAACAAGAATTTCCGCTAGACCACGGCCCACAAACTCGGATATTCATGCTGTATTTTATGATACCGGCCGTGAAAGCTTACGCAATTTGGTCATGACGCATGTTTCGGAAACTGCTAATGCTAAAAGTAGTAGTTATCTGGTAAACCACACACACCTTATATATAAGGTGCATATTGCAAAAACGATACAACCACCTGTGTGTTATAGAAAGGAGAGGCAAATATACAACAGAAAACTTATACACATGACTCAGATATTTATTAGATATGCTTTAGCATTATGTAATGCATATGTAAGTTATAAACTGCACATTGTTCAGAACTCAGATATAAATTAACGCTTACCACATTCCCGGTGCTGCAAAATGAGAGAACCACCTCATCTCAATAGCCAGTGTAATAGCCTTGTTTGAGCACAAGCTTGTTTGAGACATGCTGCCTATAGGTTCCTGAAGCGTGGACACCTCTATATTTTCCCAAGCAGATATGAGAGCAGCTTTCAAATCTGCGATATTAGAATATTGTTTGCCATCAGCATACACTGAACGACATAATATGCCCCATAGGTTCTCCATGGAGTTCAGATACGACGAATACTAGCATTGTCCTGCTGGAAAATCCAACATGGAAAGCAAGGTTTGTTGTGCCACGATAACCAAATCTAGCCTAAACTATCAATGCACCTCCTCTTTGCTGCCGTTTGGAAAATATCTGTTCTTGTTTCCGCTTATCATGTCAAAAGTAGGCTGATTCCTGTGGTCCATCTAAATTGATTATTTTTTTCATCACTGAACACTAGTTGCTTCCATTCGGTTTACCAGGTCACATGTTCCTTTGCCCAGGATATTCGACTTTTCCTATGCACATCAGTAAGCCGAGGTTACCGTTTCTTTTTCTTGTACCATTCGGGATAGCGCAGACTTGTGCACTCGAATGTTTGCCAGGGACGTTCCACCTGCACTTAATTGTTTTATTACATTTCTGTCCTGCCTCGGTGTAAGTTTCCGTGGCCTTCTAGAGGACTTACTTGTGCTATAATTCGGCCCAAAGCGCAAAAAGTTGTTCACAACGGAAGGAGATCTGTAAATTCTTCTTGATATTTCTCTTTGATGATTAACCTTCCTTGCTCTAAGCGATCCTGATCTGATAGCGCCGGTTGACGTCACATTTTCCTGAATGCTTCCTTCACCACCATTCATGTAGAATATTGGTGTGCAGCTACATGAACAGTGAACTCAATGTGTACCTACGCCCTCTACGGCTACTAATATCAGTAAATAGAATGGGGAGAGGTGGGTTCGAAGTATGGTTGTATCATTTTGCAACAGTCTGGTATCGTGGTTAGGCTACTGTAAGGCACAGGGGTCAAACGCTTCCGTGGTTTGTCATGAATACAGAGACACGCCAACTATGTTGCATTAAATATATCTATGCAAGCTCATTAGGTACTTAGGCCACGCGGTTGTAACATTTTGCACTGTACCGTATTTTCAAGTAGTAAGCGTTTATCTCCCCCTTATGGTAATGTTGTTTGTAGTGTTTAACGCCCGCTTTTACTACTACGGCACCGCAGGCGGTGACACTGATGATACATGGAATGAAGATGGAGCACCGGTGGAATGAGATGGCGGGGGAAACCGGAGTACCCGGAGAAAACCCGCCCTGACGCCGCTTCGTCCACCACGAATACCACATGCGGGTCCCTGGGATCGAACCCGGGCCGCCTAGGTGGTAGGCGAGCGCGCTAACCGCTCGGCCACGGCGCCGCCCCCCCTTATGGTAAAGCAGATATTTAAAATTATTTAATGTTCATGAACTTGGAGGCTATTCACAGAAGAATCAACAAATACATTTTATTTGTCATGCAAATACCTTAAACAATATATTATTTTAATCAAAATCGTTGGAGCCGTTTTTGAGAAAATTAGAAGCAGCTAACCTTTTCACTGGTAAAGGCAGTTTAAGGTGTGGGGCATTTCGTAAAAATATTTGTCGTATGTTTGGAAGATTCAGGGCCAAAGTGTTAGCTTAGGTGTTTTTCCGACTTTTCGCCCTTTGGTAATGCTGTTTACAGGTACACACGCGTGGATGGAGCTATTTCTAAAGGTGCTTTATGCAAGTGCAGAAGACTTTAAAACACATATTTCTCTCTGTGGAATCTCATTGTAATGTCTTTTACTTTTTCTGCTGCATAAAGTAAGTAGGGGGAAGTGTTCCACTCGAAAGTTGGATGTTGAGATTTCACCAAAAGTATATGTTTTGAGGCCCCCTGAAACAAAAAGGAGTTTTTAGAGAAAGGTCTGTGTGTATGTGAGTGCGCGCGCGCGCGCGTGTGTGTGTGTGTGTGCGCACGCGCTTGTGGCTGTCAATGAACAGCATACCTCAAAAACGGAAAGTCGGTTAAAAAGCAAATTTCGTATTTAAGTTCAGCCTCTTCCAAGAATGCGACACAAGAGTTTCAAGAAAATCCTCCACACTCCAAACTACCCTTTATATGGAACATTTTCAAATTTTGATTTTCTCAAAAATGGCTCTAACGATATTGATTGAAATACCACACATTTAAGATATCGGTTTTCACGAGAAAATGTTCAGGTATCTTGAATTTTCTTGGAACAACCTCGAAATCCTCTTCAGTTTAAGTGAACTTTCCATAACTGGTAAGCCATAAGAGATAGACCAAATCTTACTTTACAAAAGATGTAGTTCTCATTAAAACAAATTATGTCTATATGAATTTTTTTGTGGAGTGAACCATTTCGGAGATATTTCTTGTTATTTGTGTGTGTTTTGCAATACTTATACTTTTCTCAAATAGAAGGTCGTTATTCACTTTTTATTTCTTGGCCGTGCAAAGCCTTCATATAGCAACCAGCTTTAAAAGATTTGACTATCGCTCAAAGCCTACTGTATTCCCATATCCCTCTGCAGCTACAAGGAATACAATAAGATAATTTCTGCTAATGTTCATGTGAACTAACATGAAGAAGATAGAGAAATAAGAGTTTGTAAGAATAGTTAGTACCAGAGTAGAGAAAGTCATGTGAGTGCAACACAGATATTCTCTTTTCTGCACATTTGTGCATTTTTCTCTGTTCTGACAAAATGATGGTTAACCCGCTTTTCGAGCAGCCACTTAAATACTTTCGTTATTAACCGATAACGATGTTAGTAAAGTAATACCTTCATAGAGTGTGATTTTTCAATGTTTAGACATGTGTTTGCATGCAGAAAGATGCGATGCGTCTAGAACTGGTAATACGCCTCCTCGCCGGACTGCTTTCTAACTGTTTGTTATCCTCATTCTCCTTGTGCCGAGGGCAGTAGTCTCACCTCGTCTATGTAGTTTGTGCAGGTAGCTTCCTTAACCTTCCATGCATTCTTGTGGCAACGCTCAACATATTACACGCTGAAATTTGTCATCTATTTCCATCACAGGTAAACTCCATTATAACCTGATTATAAAATCCACTAGGTATACATAGCAAGTCACGAAAAACGTTTACCGAACCTGTGCTGCTTAAGTATGTCAAAATAGGTTATAGCAGCGATGTCCAACGATGTCTCTTTGAAGACGCCCATGTAATGAGCAGCTACCCCCCACTCCACTCCTTCAGTCGGAGGGACAGACGGTCCGTATCCAATGACGGACACAAACGGGCGATTCCATCACATCTTTTAAGTCATACCTTGAATTTTCTGGGAATGTCCTCAGAACTCTTCATTGTGGATGTTTTTTGTATAAACGGTAAACAGTAAGACAAAGACAAAAGCGTACTAAATAAAAATGTGGAACTCATTAAAACACACAATTTATTTAAATACTTCTTTTCTGTTTTGAGTCAACCATTCCTGAAATATTCTTTATTATTTCTTTGAATTTACCCATACTTATACTTTTCTCAAATAGGACTATGTTGTAAGCTTTTTATCTCTTGGCCTTGTAAAGAGAATGGAATTTCAAAGGCATAGCATAGCAACCAGCCCTTAAAACATTTCACTATCGCTTAAAGCCTACTATATTTCCACATTCCCTTTCCACCTACAAGAAAATTAGCAATAAAATAATTGCTTATGTCGATTAAAATGAAATAGAGAATTAAGCATTTGCAAAAGCGAGTATAGCTCTGCATATATTTGCGAACAGCGCTTCTCTAAGTTTAACTACACTAAAAGTCTGTATCGCAATATGTTATGCGACGGTCTCTTGGTGTATCTTCTAAGGCTACACACTTGGACTTTGCCGCCAAATATTGATTGCCTTCTTAAACGTAAGCAGCACCAAGGAACTAATGAACAGATGTTTATCGCATGAGATTTGAAAGTGGTTTCGTAAATCAAACGCAGCGTACATTTAACCAAACCGCCACTGCAACACAATGCAGTTACTGGGGGTTAGAGGCAAAGTTCGTGTATAGTGGAAGGCGGTGAACCCAACCTCTCCTCTTTGGCAAACGTTCGACATCACTGGGTTATAGTCGGTGTGGTTGGCTCAGTTGGTTAGACGCTGGCCCACTGATCCCGAGGCCACAGGTTCAAATCCGGCCCTGATCGATGGCTAAGTGTGCTTAAAAACGTCATGTCAGTAGATTTACTGGCATTTAAAAGAACTCCTGCAGGATAAAACTGTGCCACACCGGTGACGCTGATGTGATCCTGGCAATTGGCAGCGTCGTTAAACAACAATTTCATTTCATCGTTGGGTTATAGGTTATTCCACGAAGGAGCACAACTCGCAGTCAAGGAACCACAGTGGGTACACACCGCAGGCAGACAAGTTGCAGAGATGCGCGGAAGGCACTAACAGTTCTGGGCTCGACTACCCGTCTCAATATTGGAGCTGCCTAGAGCGGCCTATGAACGACCTGTTGACCAAGTAGCCCTCTAGTGTCTGCGAGTACTCTTTCCTTTGAGGAAGCATCCGCACCATCAGTCTGGTATCGCCATATGCCACAAAACCTAGAAGCACACCTTAAAGTTGAGAAAGAAAGGAAACCAAAGGGAAATTGTAGAAAGAATATTGTTTATAGATGAAAATCCACACCAGGCAAAACCACGAAATACCCAAGGTCAGAGTGGGGGACGACTGGATCCAAACCCAGGACCTCCTGAGTTTCAGACTCACACGTTACCTTAGAGACATCCCACTAGGTGAATGTCAAAATACTTTTATTTATATCCTTCCATACATATAATCAATCATTCGTTTTAAAATATAACCCCGATGCACAACAGACCATCCGGGCCAAGGCTTACCGCCCGACCGCTGCGTTCCATACCTCTGTCCACCACAGGCTTCATGGGAGGGGTGCAGTACTGGAGGTGGTACGTGGTCAGCACCCCGATCCCTCCCGGCCGATTATGCCGTCTTCTCGACCAGTTTTAAAATATAAGGTACCCCTAATAAGCTATAAATTCAACATTGTCCATAAATGTCTGAAGTTCTCTAACTTGAAATCCTATAATTATAGATTACTTTAGCTCTATATAACTTGTGCTAGAGGCAATAATTTAATTGAAAATGTGTTTCACATAGACGTAATAAAGTGCAGAGCTCGAATGTGATGACTGATGAGTCATCTTTTAACTGTTGCATCATATGCATTGCTAACACGTATTATAGATCCCAGATTTGGAAAATGCATAATTATGTCAATATTTGGTTGTTTGATGCCATTTTATATTTTAGAGCTCTTATCCCTCGATTTTACGTTATTTTGTCCTTCACATGCAATTCACAATTTTATTCAGCTCTTTTCTTGCATTGACATTGAGTAGATATATAAAGACTGGAAAGGGTACAATGAGACTGAAAACTTTAACGCCATAGCCAGGATTTGAACCACGGATCTGCCGGTTACCGTCCTGCTGCTCTAACCACTAAGCTATTATGGTCAAAGTGCCGATATGACATTAAATTCTCCAACTCACTTGCCTTTTTTCCCGGTAAAACACACACGTAGATCTCAATATACATGAGATAACATCCTTTAATGGCGCCTTTACTGTTTACATACGTACTGTGTGTGCTGCCACGTGCCGCTTGCTGCACGGACCTGTCCTTCCCTCGCTTGCCTCACTTGGTGGCCGAAAAGAGTGCGAATATCAGTGTACTTTACGAATTGCACTCGCATTTCATGGGCTTGAGTTCACATCAAGAAGAACTCGTTTTTCAAAGTCAATGCTTCGCACCTCTCTTGGTCTCTCAACATCCGAAACACTCCTCTCAAATGACCATTCTCTCTCTCTCTCTCTCTCTCTCTCTCTCTCTCTCTCTCTCTCTCTCTGTCCCTCTCTCAGTCCCAAGCGTTCGTGAACTCATGATAATGATCTTGTACAGGGTCGCTGCCTCCTGTCGGAGTTCCTTTCTCCATTAAGCTCACGTGCTCCTGATGCATTCCCATGTGCAAGGCCATGCATGCAGTGCATATCGGTCTGTTCACTCACAGAAGACATTTTCTTCCACCTTCTGTTCTGTACAATAAATAACCAACCATAAAAAATGCCTGTACACAACAATTTAATGCAATTAACTATCAAGTCTTTGTTGTAAACAAATAATCAAACAAAAACAATCACAGAATCAGCGGACCACAATTTAGTTCAATTAACGCATCTTAATTCATTTATTCTGTGTAATTTAAATTAGTCTAAATGGTTTAAAATGTCTTTAAACGAATTACTTACGCTTCAATGTTTATTAACACCTCCGGAAATGCCATAAAAACCACGTAACTTGTAGGTAGCACAGTAAGAGACAGAGAGAAGGGAGATGCAGAATTACAGGGACGTGCGAGGGAGACAGGAAGAAGCCAAAGTAGAATCTTCTGATTTATTATACTTATAAACGCGAACAGTGCTGCGGGTTCTGTTAGTTATAAATATAACCCAATTGATGCATAATTAAGTGACACAAAATGTGAAGGTACGGTGAACAGGGAGGTTCCCGCAATTGAGCAGAGCACAAAGACACGTAGGCATGTCCTTTATCCTCTACAATGACTCTTAGAAGGGAGGGATGTTTCCATTTCGAACGCATCCGAAGCCGCCCGACCCCACCCACAAGCCCCTAAACATCGGCAGTCCCCCCTGGTGGGGTTCACTCGGAGGCGAAGTCCCAACCCAGACACCGCCCAGCCGCAACGCGCTCAACACTGTCGCGTGGTCCTACTACCCTGAAACAAATGACAACGAAGAAAATTATGGGCACAGGAAATGAAGGACAGGAAAGTCGTGGGAGAAGAGGAATGACCCTAGCAATTACCTATTGACCCGGAGAAAAGAGTGTATGGTCACCGAGGGTCGAACCCGGGTCCTTCTGAATACGAGTCGCACTGCTTACGGTGGCACCACCTTACTCGGTAACTTAATGATATAATTGCTTTTATTTGTTGTATAAACTGAATCAGAAGCGGTCAGAAAGAGCTCTGTATCTGCGAGTATGTAGTATTGTTATTAACTTAACAATTCTAATTTCTAATGTAGTGTTTCACCACAAGAATGACCCATGTATTTGTATGTTCCAACTGCAACCAGCAAAGCATTTCCATTTCACAATTCTGCAGCGTGAAGTATAAACCTAGAAGTTTTTGCTGTTTTCCGAAAGCACTGTTCTTTTGTTGCTATGGAATGAGGAACGTTACTGAGAAAAGCGGATGTTAAAAGTGATACCTGAGAAAACTTTCGTGAGAAAACCACCATGTGCTGAGATTTCCACGTTGAAGATTTGTGTAACATCTGGCGAAGATCTCTATGGTCTTAGCATGCATTCCGCACCGGTACGATCGTGCCAAAACTGAGTTATGCATTATGTATATATCATGTTTGGTGTTGCTGCCAAGCGATGCGGTTTGAGATATTGTTTTCTTAGCACAAGTTGATGGCAGCTTTCCACATGATTAAAGAGTGACAAAACAAATAGTTGGAAGGCCGCTACTGCAGGACTGTACATTTGTTTCCTCATGTACTTAAATGTTTCAGATATAGTTTTCTCACAAATGATCTGCATAGAACAATTCTCACTTAAAGTTCAGCAGCTCAAAGAATTTGCCAAGGTTAGGATGAATGAGAAACATTGGGGTGCGTCATATTTGCATTGGATTGGTAGATTGGCACGTGAAACTCCACACCTTTCACTAAACAGCAAAATGCTATAACTCTCAGAAGTTTTACATTAAGGTATAGGTTTATAATTATAAGCATTTTTACGTTCAGAAGCCATAACAAGTAGATACACGCATTATTGGTGTTCAAGTTCAACAATGCATTCACTTGAATACAATGCTTAAGTTTATATAACTCGGTCATTGTAATACTCGGTAAGATTATTATAACATTTGTTAAGAAGGAAAAGTGTTAGTCTCGAATTCTGAAGGTCCTAGGTTCTATTGCCGTTGGGCCGGCCATTTTAGCCATGGGTTTCTTAGTGATTTTCTCGAGTAGTAGGCGAATGCAGGGGTGGTTCCGCCTCTACCACGAATTTCCTTTCTATCGTTTCCTCTTCCAATCATTTTCTTTCAGCTGTTTCGGGTTGGAGTAATAGGTGACGGCGGCTGGGCGTTGCGGCAGGACGATGGAGTATGCGCTCTGGGCAGACTGTTACTCCTGGGGTCCCCTTCCTTTGAGCTACCTCGGTTGCCAAATCATCCCGGATGGCTCGAGGCTTAGGGACAGCTAAAAGGTGTCAGCGCTGGCACCATGTTGGTATGGTTAGGGAACCCGTCATTGCTAGTGCTATCCATCATCAGGAACTGGTCATCCTTCATCTCTTCCTCCCAAGGGTCACGTTGGCAGCAAAAAGGGCTCACTCTGGCCTACTGGCGTTGTTACTGGAGGTCCCTCCATCTGCCTACTGCTAACCCCTCATATTTTAGACAGTATGGAGTGCACCTCTTGTGAGTAAAATAACTATGAGCCTCACTATTAGATTTAAATAAACAAACAAATAAATAAATAAAAAGTATTTCTTAAAAGCCTAACACATTTAACTTATAACTATCAAACTCTTGGATAATGCAAAGTGATTCAGAACTCGCACGATCCAAAACTTGTTAATTAAGCTACAAGTTTAAAATATCTATCTTAACTTATTTTCCGTTATCGTTCCCGGTTCATTAATACCTTGTTTTCTATTTAATGTCGCTTGGTGCATGAAGTTAAACACGATGTTCTTTCCAACCGAACAGATGTTAGGACTTTCCAGGTGTCAAAAGCTACCCACGCTATCGCAAGTGAAACCTGTTTTATGTGCTCTTTGAGACAAATAGCAATTAAGGCCCTTTATCTCCTGGACCTCTGTTGCTACTTAATTATTACTGGACTTGGAGACTTGGATCCTAATGAACCAATGGTTTGCGGAGACTTGCTTCCAGTTGTAGTCAAATGTGTCTTTAGTAACGAGAAGTTATCTTATAAAGAAAAACATGAATTGTTCCTTAATAAAAGCTATGTGGGATCGTGTTCCAACTGAGCTTTTGTCAGCGAATAGCTCGCAGTGAAGCAGAAAATTGTTATTTAGTCAGAACAGGCAAAATTCTGTACACAACCCCTAGCATCTAAATGTCCAGTCAAAGACAAAAAACTATCTGATGTCCACGTCAAACAATACTCTACTGCTGAGGTACCGTGGTGAGATGCTTATACACAAATTTCTCATCCAATGAAGTCATACCAGCAAAACTTCAAGACGACCTCAGGCTTTTGAGATCATATCCAAATGCAATGCTGCTGTAAAATAGTATGAAGGTCTGGAAAAAGGGGGAGAAAAAATGTGTATTGCTCTTATTATGTTTATACACCACACATCAATTTTGTGCAACTCATTTACTAATTTTTGCAATATATAAGGCTCTATGTAACCGTTCAAATTCAAATTGTTCTGAGCATACTGCTGTAATGTATGTTTTAAAGAGGGGTTTAATTACAAAACGACCTTTAAGTTATCTTAATTCCTTTATTTGTTATTGTACATTCTTATATCCAAATATTCGCAAAATTAAACATAATTTACATGCAGATTGTTTATCTTATTTTCTTCCAAAGCTTCATTGTAGTTTTAAGTGATTTGCTGAAGTCAAAATAAAACAAATTGTGTAAGATCTAAAAGTCGTTTCACAGATGGGTCACTTTTGTATTAAGTATAGGACTATATATTTTTTTAACTAAGCAAATACACATTGGCCTTTCAGTGCTTACTCACTTTAGTGCAACTAAATCAAAATTTCAAGCAGCTCAAATCAAACATTGAAATTGGAGTATATTTTACCTTTCAGCTTGCAATGGAATAGGTGCCTTTAATTTCTAAACGTTATAGTTAATTATAATTAGGGCTGATTTATTGTTTAATATTTATTCCTTTACGTCTGCCGTGCAAAAAGGCATTAAAGGTATAACTCGGATATTGATATGGATTTGAGGGCTCATCTAAATACTTGAAGCAGATGTAGTTTAATGCACATAAAGATAGCTCGACGTGGTAGCCCAACGGAAAAGCGTCTTCTGGAGAAGCCGAAGATACCTATAACTAGTGCCGACCGTAAAACACTGGATTTTTCCTGTAGGTGCCTAAACACGAGTAGTGTGAAAGAGCAATTATCCAAAGGTCATCATTTGTTGGTTCGCTTTATTGAGTCCTGTGTTTCTATTGCAGCCCGTAATTAATGGAAAATATATGTTATTTATTGTGAACAATTTCAGTTTGCTTATTGAAGTATCCAATTAACTGCAGCATTTAAAAGTAAAAGCTCGTTACGTATGAAACACAAATTATTTGGCGCGATACAACACAATTCTATTTTACAAAAAATATTTGCACTTTTAATAAATACGAGCCAGCCAAGCTGTTCCCTTTGTTTTTATTAAACCATTTTCGCATATTTAAGCAGAAAAATAGTGGCTGGTATTTAAACAAAAAATGTATGCTGCCACCAGCGGGGACACAATTTCAGCTTGCTTGATACATTTAGCATAATGGTAGTTACTCATTTTGTTGTTTAACAACACTGTCAATTGCAAGGATCACATCAATGTCATGGTAGATACTCAGAAATAGGATAAGGGTAAACTACATTGTATAATGCATCCATATAGCACGTTTAGTATTCAAATCGATGAAACTCTTCGAAAAGTTTGTTACATTAGGTTTCAGGCCAACTCTTCCTCTGCTACTAGTTATTTATGGCACATAAGATTAATATTTAAACTTAGAAATCCATAAGTTCACTGGTTGTCATAGAGACTCTTGAGCATAGAACATGTCAAGGAAATGACAATTTGGTGAAATGTACAAATATGAATTAAATGTGAATGTGGAACATCTTAACATAAATGGTTTAAGTAAAGAAAACAGGACGTATTGCAGCCTCTAAATGGAAAAGCCCAATTTTTTAACAAATTCTGTATATAAGCTAACGTTTTTTCTTCTTTCGTATGAATCGAGACGAAACATTGCTGAAATAAGTACATTAGAGATTTCGTTGTATGTACAAGTAGAATAGAGCAGGCTGAATCGATAATCAAATGCTTAAAGGCTGACATAATATTTCCATACCATTTCTCTGACATAATGGGAAGCAACTGAATGGTAACATCGCTTCAAAAAGTTACCAAGTATTGAAAAATTCAAACCAATAACAACGGATATATCGGAAATGGCTCAAGGGATAAGAAGCCTGTTTGTATTAATTTCGCTTGGTCTTGTTGAGGTTTCATAGACTCTATCATGCCAGTTTAATATCATTCACATACTAACCGGGCTGCTATGCAGGACCCGCCAATAGCATGAAGCTGCCTGATAATACACAGAAGTGCGCGTAATAACACGTGGAGGGGTTTTTAGTGGGTACATCTGCTCCCCTTTAGGGTACAGGGACCCCACACTGTTGGCCGTTGTACGTGGACCTCCGCGTGCAACCGGGACTTCTTCAACACGATAAAGACAACCAGATTTTCTGTTCAGTGAGCTTTTGTACATCTCTTATGATTTATTAGTAATATATCATTACACACAACCGCTGCTAAATGAATAAAACCCTAAACGTTATGCCCAGAGAAATCAATATGTACATTTTATTTGTCACACACCTATCTTAAACATATAGCATCATCGTTAAAACCACTTATGAGAAAAAAAAATAATAATAAAATAAATAAATAAATAAAATCGAAAAGTGTTTCATGTAAAGGATAATTTAGGGT
This sequence comes from Tenodera sinensis, assembly GCA_030765045.1. Lineage (NCBI taxonomy): Eukaryota > Metazoa > Arthropoda > Insecta > Mantodea > Mantidae > Tenodera > Tenodera sinensis. The sequence continues at coordinate 60,092,502 of CM060962.1, read as the reverse complement.
GGGGAGATTTTTTTATAAATCGTCGCGTTGCATCCTTGGATCATGCTGAACTTCTATATCAAGTTTCGGTATTTATTAATATGTCTTTATTGAAATCTCTGTTTTCTAGATTTTTCTTAATTCTTCTTAGTTTGTTTCAAATATTCATAAACCGAACGAGGTTAAATTAAAAATATTTATGGTGAACCGTTTGAGCTTAAAAAGGAACAACAAAAGGAGTCGATTTTAATAATATATCTTTAATAGTCCTCGTCTTGTGACCGCTTTCACCCAATTTTTATTATTAATACAATAAAAGAGAGCCTGTGAAGCACTGCGGATATAGAGGATATAACTTTATTGGTGTCAAGTATTTCTGGAATGCCGTCCATACATCAAAACATTCAAAAGAATTCACAGGAATGTAGGTATCAAAATCGTTTGTTAGACAGTTATTAAAGGATTTGCCTCTTCGTTGTAACTAATAATAATTTTTTTTTAAACCCAAGTGTGCTGCAGCAACTCCTCTCAGGACAACAGATACTTTTTATTAAATTATCTAAGCTAAATACACCAAAGCAAATAAAAATAACTGTGAAATGCATGCTTAAAGCAGGAAGAGTAAACACAATTTTCGTACTGAAAGCTTAAACACCTAGGCAGGTACTAGCGATCTTTCAGTTATTGGGTTAAATTTGTTCTTTAAATTACAAACAGTTATAAAATCCTACAAGGAAATGTTTTAGAACATCTTTTGATAAACTTCCTCTATGCGATGGAATAATTCCCACGGGAATTAATGTGTAACTTTAATAAAATTTAAAGATATAGGTATATACATTGAGAATGCCAGAAAGCTTGCATCAAGGATATTGACAACATTTATTAGTAATTTTTATATTCATCCCCTTTTATATATTTTTTTCCGAATTAGCATACGTCCCCTTCAAAATACCTTAGGCCTCCCAATTTGGGAACCACTGTAAGTGACATATGCATCACTATCTACCTTTTCTGTATAATAATTTCACATATTTTTGAATATAGCTATTCATTACATTATTTAATTTATAAGCAATGGGAATTCAGGATTTGACCAATTTAGAACACCTATTAACTAGAAAGTTTTATGAAAGACATATACTTGAGTATATAAACCTTTCAGATACTTCTACATCATTTGTAATCCCTGAAATTTTAACCTTTACTTGTATGTGTTGCATTAGTATCTTATAGATCTAGTTTTATGCAACCTGCACTTTATAAAGAAGCTAGGAGCTGGCAAGTTATACACCAGCTGAACCCATTAAGCTATCACGATTGTTATTGTTTACGTATATATTAATTGCTTTCCTTGCTTTATTTTGTGCATGTCATGTATTTTAATCTTCTGGTGAAAGCACTGTTGCCCAATGAAGCATGGCAATGTTTCATCGAATTGTTTACTTTGTTCAAATGACTGCGTTTCTCATATTGAAGATTTACAGAACAGCAGTTTTGATAAATAGAAGCTTAATAGACACGATGACCTTTAGTTTTTTAAAAAAGTTGCAAAACAGAATCTGTATTGCCAAATCCAGGAATAACATTTATAAGAATATTTTGCCCAATGAAGAAAGAAGAGAATTTACGTCACAAAAGCCCAAAATACACACGTTACCTAATGACATAGTTGTCGAGGGCCCTTAAACACTGCAGCATTACGCTCCCCACTGGAAAAAAAAAAAAAGATATGCAAGAAAGCATTTTTTTGGCATGGTTAGCCAGCAGTGATGCCAGGATTTTTGTAGAGAAAATCCTCTATGACTTTCAAAATCCCTCAAAATCTAAATAATTCTATTCGTGTTCATAAAACCTAACTTTGAATCACATGTTGGTATGAGATGTTCCACACTTTTGAAATATTCAAAGGAAACGTTAAATACTTTTATTTTGATAAGCTATGCTTAAAATAAGATGTTAAATGCAGAACTATTCATGTACTTACTTTAGAAATATGGGATCTCCTTATGCCCCTATGCCTAACCACTGTTCTTCACTGTCTTCAGCAATCAGCAAATCGGCAAGTTTGGTATCTTTTGTGTTCTTGTACATATTTCATTAAATAAATTCTGCGTTTCTTCGCTAACTGGATAGTCCTTCATGGTCCACATGCACAAGTGCGCAAACTGTTTGTAAAGATAACCTGTCTCTTTTTGGGTTTAATATCGGATACCATTGAGAAAATACGCTCCACCAAAGCATTAGATTGGGGCAAAGTAAGGCAGATTTTACCTATTTTTGCTAAATTTCCAAACAAATATCTAGAACTAAAATTTTGACGGTCCTCATTTTGTTTCCAAAATTCTAGAATTTGCAAATTTAAATACACCTTTTTTTCTACAGCAGGGGAAAAAGAAAAGCTAGTCAAAGGACACGATTCATTTTCAACAAGATCTGAGGCGATTTTCGTGTTAAATCTTTCAATTAGTGGTTTTAATGAAATGTTACATTTTTTAATTATCTAGTTTGTAATCTCAATGCATCTAAGGGATCCAAAAACGCCAGACTGGGCATTAATGCTTGTTGTACTGGCAACCTTTTCACCGATTCAGTATATATTACTTGATAAAATTTGCGATAATAGCAGAAAGTGTAGCATTTTCTTTTCCGCGACAGTTGCGTCAATGGTGCTTCATTACGTAGTCTACAGAGACTTAATACAGTAATACTTTCATTTAATGCTGGAATGTATGATGTAGAAAAATTCTTAGTTAAAAGCAGAAGTGCATAGTTAAATGAATTTTAAATTCTTGAATTTCAAAATTTTATATGAAAACTCCCTTAATTTCCACGAATTCCCTCATTCCTTTAGAGTTGAAAAATACCTACGCCGAGGGGAAATTCCTTCAACCTGGCAACACTGCTAGCAAGACTCGGCAACCAGAGATGGCGCCGCGATAACGTGTGCGACTCGCGGTTTCCCCGGGTCAATAGGCAAATGCTGGGGTGGTCCCTATTTTACCATGAATTTCCTGTGCCTTATTTTCTATACCTAACATTTCCTTCATTATTATCTGTTGTAGGATCAGGTGGCTGTTGAATGGAGATCCTGACGTCATTTGGGACTGCCTCCGAAGTAGGCCTCTTCCTGGGGCTTGCGAGTAGTATTGCATGCATTCGAATTCGAAACCTTAGGACTTCGTCCATGGTTGCGCACATCGTCATTCGAATCTGATCCCTTTGGATCTCTCCCCTCGTCCCTGTGTCTCAGGGGTCATGATAGAAGCAAAAAGAGCCTGGAGCCTACGTGTTGTGCTCTGCCCCATTTACAGGGGCCTCTCTTCTCCATCCCTTAACTTATTAAACTCAGTTACAATTTTCACATAAGATAACAATGATATTTGGATTTAGGATTATTATTTTGTTTCTTTCTAATAGTACGCTTAAAAAATAAGTGCTGCAATAAATCATTATCCCTTTAAAACGCAATTAAAGTAACATGTCTTACTCTTAAGTCATACCTCTTTTTAAGTGTAAGGTTTTCATTGAACCAAAAGTTCATTACTTATTAACGAAATAATGCATTATACCCGTAAAAGATCATTTCAAAGTTGGAAGTTAAAGGAAGATTTCCTAACCACAAGTTGAAGTTAAATAACAAGTGGCACTCCTGATAAACCTTACTTCAGCTGGCACGCAGGTCGGAAAAGGTTCACTATCACCGGTGTAGAAGATATGAGTAATCGCTAGCATGTCTTTAAATTCAATACGAAGTTGGCCAAATTACATGTGACACTAACTTACTGCAAGTTCTAATGCACTGCAGAGTTATATATCCTTTCTAGCGCTTTGGAAAAGGGGCCCCATATTTATACGTATCTATATATCTTCAGTAACGTTTAACCATAGCGGATAGAAGAGAAAGTGTGAGCTCTCCCGCTAGTTCACTGCATGATCCGTGGTCCCGTGGCAACTGACCGAAACTGCGGCGTGGCGATCGCAGTCGCCTTAAAATGCGACCGAACTGCCTAGTATGTGATTCGGAAGTACAGACAATTTTATACGTATGCGTTGTGTGTTGTGAGTAATTAGGTACATAACTTGTGAAATTGCTTCTAATTTTGTGCATAAATGTGTGTGTTCTTCAAAACGTAAGTTTCAAGCAACATCAATAATTGATTAAAAATGCCAACTTGTTTTGTACCCGGGTGTCGTTCAGGATACACAAACTGCTCAGAAGCTAGACATTTTTTTTACTCCTACTAAAGATAAAAATCTGTTTTACAAATGGGAAAAGTCTATTCATAGGAAAGACACTAAATTATCTGTTAAATCTAGTATTTGTGACAAACATTTTCCAGAGGACTTTTTAGTGAAAGTTGATTCATTCGTTGTGCATGGAAAACTAGTTGAAATCCCTAGAATTAAATGGCGTTTAAAGCCAGGGGCAATTCCCTGTATATTTCCTAATTTACCCAGGTACTTAACTACAGTGCATAAATCCCGAAAATCTCCACAAAACACAGACAAAAAATTACTGAAAAAGCAATATTCAACAATCAGTAAATTACCAGATGCAGGATCCAGTCAACCAGTTCTTATTTCAAACGCGCCGTCCTTCAACAATGAGGAATTCACAGAAAACAGTTCTAATTCCTCCAAGGTCACAAACACAAGTGTAAATAATGAAATTGCTACACTGAAGAAAAGAATTAGAAACCTCAATAGAAATTTAGTTAGAACTAAAATCCTGCTATCTAAAGAGAGGGCTAAATTAAAAATAGTAGAAAAGAAATTCGCTACTAATTGTTGTGAACATAAACGCAATTTAAATTATTTAAGTAAAAAACAAAAGCTGGTTCTAGATACAATGCTTAAAAAAAACATAATTTGCATTATGGTTTAATTTTTCAGCGTAAAATCATGTAAGCAGATATTTCCCACTGTTCTTCGTTAATTATAATACCCATTATTGTAAAATACCATCCTATATTATGTGTCAAGGAAAGACGATGTTTCAAAACAGTATTTCCAATGTTCCTGCTTACGATTTTAGGTATTTAAAGTGCTAACTGATAATATGAAACCCATTTTCACCATGCATTCGTGCACTAAAGTAAAGCGACCGCGACACCAGTGCCATCTTGCGAGCGAACCATAGTAACTCCTGAAGAGCTCACACTATCTCTTCTATCCGCTATGGTTTAACCTTGATTAGCTTTTTCCCCATCTTTTTTCATGGCATACCAAAAAGCTCTGCTATGTTCTAGTGGACGAATTTTAACTTGGCACATTTTCAACTATCCTTGTCTAGCACAGGTTGCGAAAAAAGTCCTTTGGTTTATTTACAGTCCCTTTTAAAGCCCTAATTACCTGAGGTGGTATGAGGGTAAGTAGACATCAGTGGTGCTGCAAGTGAAGTATGGGTTGTCAACGCGACAATAAAGAAGGATCACCCGCCACTGGTGTGCCTACTCTGCCTGGTTCGCCATAAAAGAGGGGCGGCTTAGAAAGACATGATGAGTATTTTCTTCTTCTAATAAACAAGTGCCAAGTTACACCTCATTCAGCATACTTGCATGTAAAATAATTCTGTAATTCACAAAATTAATAAAATGAAACATCAGAGAACATTTTCGGGACATGAAAACAGCATTAGAAACAATTAGAAATATATCTCCATTAATTTAACTGCATGAATTGTTAAAGTGGAGGCAAATATTTCAGTCTCGCTGTAGCTGTGATGGCGAACGTAAGGGAGCGCCTAAATTTCTGCCCTTGTATACCTCAGGCTGAGGTACTAATTTGGAATGTGATAAAAAACATGTCGCTTTATCAACTTTCAGGCAAATTCATTGTTTTCTTATACTGTAACCCTAAACTTAGGTATCTTAAAAACAATCGACAAATTAATGTGAGAGAAATGTATGAATTTAGAGAAGTGTTTATTTAAACTTCTCTGCAAAAAAGTACTTTGTTTCTTAAGGATACCCATCTGTAAAATTTTGAAAATCTACAGTTTTCATTTGATTAATTTGAAATTTTAACACAACAATCACTGTATAGTGAGGAGTAACTGTGCTAAATTTCATACATTTAGTCAGATTAGTTGCTAACATATTAATCTTTTATTATATTTTTTTTAATATTTGTATAATTGATGCAATTTTGATTTGAAAAAATTAATAAGTTTCAGTTATGTCCTCTAATAGAATGTTAGTAAATTGATGAGATAATTTCTTAATATTGTTATTAGTTTGGATAAAAATAAATTTTAAAGTTTAAATTCATTATTTTTTTAATTTAAATTTGGAAATGTAAACTTTAATATTTAATTACTCGGTAGTTATTCACGTTATGAAAAAATTATCTCATCATTTCTTTTTAATGTTATTTCTAAGCAGGTACACCAAATTTAATGCATAAGTAGGTACTGAAAATTGCATCATGTGGAGCATTTTAAAGAGCAAACAATGCTAAAAATAAAAACATGGGAAAACTAAGCTTGAAGTCATAGCAAGGATAATGGAACTGTATGGATTTAAATGGACATGACCACTTACAGGCAATCAGTTAGACGGCCATGTGACATAGTTTAAAAGGCCGTAAGGCTATAAAAAGCACAACTGATCCCAAGGTCGCGGGTTCAAACCCGGCCCAGGCCGATGGTTTTTAAGTGTGCTTAAAAACGACAGCTCCATGTCAGTAGATTTACTGGCATGTAAAAGAACTCCTGCGGGACAAAATTCCTGCACACCGGCGACGCTGATGTGATCCTGGTAATTGACAGCGTCGTTAAACAAGAAACTATTTTTTTTTTCAAAATAAAGCAGAAGATTTATACTATTTGATAAAACAAAAAACCATTTTTGGCAATTTTTGAAATTTTTAGCCTTTTTTCACAGATGCGTATCCTTAATGACGCTGTCAATTGCCAGGATAAACTCATTTAAAGGCCGATTATTATTGCTGGTATTCTAAAGCAAGCTTTATTCTCGATATAGTTGTCATGTTTACGAAAGGTAGATTTCAAAGCCTGATAATATATAATATTTCGTTTGCACTAATGGTAAAACTGTTACATTTATGATTTATAAAGGCACCATGAGGCACTAACAAATTCGTCAAACATAACAATAATTCTACTACATGTTGCGTTTAATGTAACAGGACTGGTGTAACAGAGTCCATACAAGTGTTATATATTTTATGTGTGGGCGTCTTTGACTTTAGTTTATTTAGAACAGGCATGTCAAACATCACTCCGAGGGTGTGAAGAGAGGAGTCCACCCCTCCTTAACTGCAGTAGCACGCGCTAGTAGAACCGGTTTTCGCTTTGTTTTTCTCGTTTTCCGATTTGAAGGGAGGGAAAATAGGGGAATATTTTCACACTTGGCGAGTGCTGTTTGACAAGCTTGATTTAGAGTATATCAGAGTTCATACTAGGACTGGCATTACTATTTTCAGCGTAAAATAAATGGGTAATTTATTGAGACATAAATTGTGTATTTTAGCAAGATCTACATTTTTATATAGTAAGGTTTGGCCAGTTATGCAAAAGTCATCCCGAGGAAATACGACTACAGGAGCTACAGCCAGAAAGCTCAAGATATATATTTCCAGATAAGTCTTCTTATATACACCAATCACGTGCTAGAAAGTGATATGAAAAAATCGTGACATTCTATTACGATAACTAAGGACCATAGGCATACTATATTAACGCTGCGCAATTTTCCCATGTTTCTATACAACCAGGTACAACGAACATGTGTGCAACGCACAGGAAACAAGAGCTAAATCGAAACAAGTTTTGGCCCAGCTACGAAAAGGAGAAATAACTCAAGGGAAAGCTTATGAGCTAGAAAACCAAACGTTAATACTTCAGAATGCAAATATTTTAACAGACAGGTTAACTAACATAAAAATGTAAACGGTGGAGATTATAAGAATTTATTTCATTGTGGAGGAGCACCAAGAAGTTCAATAAGTATGTTGACATGCATGAAATCATTTGGTTTCCTCAACCTGAGGAGACCAAAATGGCAAAAAATGCTATATTTTTTCAGAAAACTTTTTTTTTTTTTGGGGGGGGGGGGGAGTGTCTTTAACATGTCCAGAATATAGCCATTAAACATTGTGTGTCAAATTCACTTGGAAATTGGTGTATTTAAAATTTATTTAGACTCTTGCAACTAAAAGTGGAAGTAGCAGATCCGTCATATTTCAGTTCGTAGCTAAGTCTCGGTTCTATTTTAATGAGACATCACCTTTAAATTATAGATATTTGCTACTCATTGCATTGTTTACAACACAGTTAAAGCACCCATGTGTGTAGTTGAATCACTTGTGCCTCTTTAGCAAATATAATGCGAAAAGTATGGACTGGAGAGATAAAGAAAAGGAAAGCTAAACTTTTAGCTGAAAGAAAGTGGAAACATTCTACAGCTGTTAGAAATGAAGAATCTTATGCTAATGACTGTACAATTGAACGTGATACACGTGCTCTCCTATATACAGAGCCAGATTATTTTCATGCTGACAGTAATGTTTTGAAGTTATTTTCAAGAAACTAGCATACCAAACTTCAGGCTTCTATTTTAATTCTAAACTTATTACTATTCAATTCTTTCTAAAAGCATAAATAACTTTTAATTACAAAAATGTTTAATCTAGAACAATGACACTTATACCAACAATATATAATGGCAGGTACAATTTAACTTAAATCTTTAATTAAAGTTGGTTGATTAGGGAAGAATGTCCATTTGGTACCAGTGTCCCCTTGACTGACCTAACTTCATACTTTTTAAATATTAGCTTATGTTATTAGTTCACCTTATTTTCTAAAGGTTTCTACCAAATGTAGCTTGTGAATTTCAAATTCTCCAGATAAATTACTCGTGGCATTACAATGTGACACATTGCAGTTGTAGGTTCTCTTTCAGTCATTAACGCCGCCTCTCACGTTTTAGCATGCCAAAGACGCCCATTGACTTTGTGAACAAGGCGTTCTGCCAAACTGGATTAGGAAATATTCAGGCCTCAACATTTACAGTTTCCGCTTAAAGTAGTAAATGCTTCAGTAATCGTTATCAATTAGCAATCGTTTACGATTCCAAAAACTGCAGTACAGCGAAGCTTGTGTGCAGGGCAATACTGTAATCACACATTGCAGAATAAGCGCGTCCTGTTCCTGGAACACAGATAAGACGACCAGTGTCCCCAGCAAGGAGTTTTGAACAGCCACAATCAATTCCAATAAACACTCAGGCAGTCTGCAAGGAAGGTTAAGGAAAAAACCTGTTTGGGGTTGCGAAATAGCTGGAAGCTTGAAGGCAATTTTTCGCTCACGCGTTGTAAACATGTATTGCGACGCTAATGAAATGTTTTCTCTTGGGATATCTATCTGGCCCATTAGGATGTACTGATGTGAAACTGTAACGGAGTGTCACTATGGGAAAGGAGTCTTTGCTGAGGAAGATACAGTCAGAAGCTGATAATCTTCAGTGGTTGACCATATGCGGTAATTTGTCATTAACACACACACACACGCGCGCGCGCGCGCGCGCACACACAAAGATTCTCTCCTGCTTTCAAAGTAATCTATCTATTAAATGTGACACATTTAATTATTAATTTGAATTTTTGAAAACGGTTTAGCATGTGAATGTTAACCAAAATCCAAATGTTCAGAAAAATAGGTGATTAGTTGGAGTGCTGCACATTTCCATCAAGAATGAAATTTTTTGTATCTGCAGGCGCCAGCAAGTGAAGTTTTGGCGAGGTTGAGCCCACTCAAAGCCCATTCCTCTCCAGATAATAAGGAATATTTAGTGAATATTTATATATGATTTAATAACATAGGACAAAATAATTGTTTAACGTAATGCATAATAATGACATGATATTGTAATTAAATTTAAAGGAGTAGGTACCTACTAAGTATTCATATATACAAACGCCATTATAATTACCATCCATTTGGTCTAGTTAGAAAAACAACGAAAGTATGCGAGGAACAGTGAAAGTCTTCTATGAAAAGCACCTTGTATATCGCCATGTTTATGGGGTTTCGTTTGTCTTTTCGTGAATTGTTTAAATTTGGCGGCAACAACAGTATCTTTGAACATCTGAAACTGCATGCCATTATCCAGTGCAATTCTGCTAAAAGTGAAGGTTAAGAGAGGTATTAGTTATTTCAACTGTAAAAACTAAAAGTAAATTCATTTTTCTGTGCTACGTTTTCGGTCATATTTTCAGGATTTTGGCTCATATGTTGGTAATTTTTACAGCATAATGCATTCAAGTGTTTAACCCTAACGATAACTTAACTTGTGCTATATGCTTAAGTAATCTGAACACATTGACCATTCATTCTCATCCCCTTTTCAAAATGATTAACCCTTGTACGAGTCATTCTACGCCTAGAGAACGTCTCTTTCAAGTCATAATCATTTTCTTATTTTTCATCAAAGGTCTCCTGTGATTTTCCTAGTTGTGTTAAGAGTGTCTAACTTGACAAATTTGACTAATTTGGAACAAATACTTTCCTATATAAAAGCGATGGCTCTTATTTATACTATTTCACCTTACAGGAGGTTTAACTTAAAGCACGGTTTAAACCTACCAGAAGGAGGGCTTAAAATATATTTTAGTTTAAACCTCATGAAAATAAATAGATCGAGGAAAATAATTTTAAACCCTTTCATAAACCAGTTCAAACTACTATGAGGAAACGACCTTCAGTGATCATGCTTTTATTGTAGTGGAGAGATCATCAACTAAAATAATGGATGTTGAGGCTATCGTTGGCGACTTCAGCTCCTCCGGCAACAATCAGCAAATTAAATTTTACTGAGGCAATGCTTTCATTTTTCTTGTACTCCGTCATTCTACTATACTTCGATGAAACGTAGACTAGGTGGAACAGTAATGATCTACAATAACAAAATGTTCACAAACTTTGCACCGTAATACAGTGAGAAGCATATAGACGCACTGGCGTATATTCACTTAACAAAAATAAAACATTGTCGCAAAACGCAATATTATAAGGTAACTTGGTTTTCCAAAATGACTGATGTTAGTATAAACTAAACTCTGCGCCGTAACAGCCCAGTCCAAGGCTCACCGACCGATCGCTGCGTCGTCTACCGCCGCCGACAACGGACATCATTAGTGGGGTGCAGTATTGAAGAGTGGGACGTGGTCAGCCCACCGATTCCCTCCCGATCGGTGAATGCAGTCTTCGCAACCTAAAGCTGCTACTTTCCCCTCAAGCAGTTCTTCAATTGCACACCAGGGACTTCACGAGCGCCCTGGAGGTCACCCAGCGGGAGAAAATCCTCAGGTCTGTACCCGAAGTCGAGCCCGGGCTTCCCGCTTGGGAAGTTAGTGTATCTCAGGGGAAAAAAAATATGGATTAAAGTTTGTCTTCGCTAACATCGCCGCCTCCTTATCTAATCTGTGCCCATTCCATAGGCCCCCTGGTTCTAGGGCTGCAACAAGCCCATCACAAAGCATGCTAACTAAACACGTTCATCTGTTATAGCTATTTCCCCTATATTTTACTTTTAAGTAGACACATTTTTACATTCTCTACTACGTGTAGTAAGTAGGGAAAGTATTGTATTCGACCCAAAAATTCGATGTCGAGATTTCACCGCAAATATGTTTTGAGCACCCTGAACCCCCCCCCCCCCGAACATAATTTTTAGAGAAAGCTCCGTGCGTGCGTGCGCGCGCGCGCGCGCGTGTGTGTGTGTGTGTGTGTGTGTGTGTGTGTGTGTGTGTGTGTGTGTGTGTGTGTGTGCGCGTGCGCGTGTGTCTGTAAACAGCATAACTCAAAAACAAAAAGTCGGTTAAAAGCATAAGTTGGTATTTAAGTTTATGATCTTTCAAGGATACAACACGAACTTTTTGACGAAAATTCCTCCACCCTAAACTAAGCTTTACATGAAAATTTTTTCGACAATTTTGAATTTCTCGAAAATGGTTCTAACGATTTTGATTAAAATGCCATATGTTTAAGATATTTTATGGCAAATAGAATGTATATTTTGAATATTCTCGCTATAGCCCATGTAGCTCAGTTCATCCCGGTTGACTTTTGCATAACTGGTAAACCGTAAGACATGAACCATATCTTACTATACAGAAAATGTAGATCTCGTTAAAACACACAATTTATGTCCAGATGCATTCTTTGTAGAATGAGCCATTTCGGAGGCATACCTTGTTATTTATGTGAGTTTTGCAATACTTATACTTTTCTCAAGGGGAAGGTTGTTATTCACTTTTGTATCTCTTGACCGTGCAAAGAGAACGGAATTTCAGTCTTCATTTAGCGACCTGCTTTAGAAGACTTGACTATCGTTCAAAGCCTACTGTATTCCCATCCTCCTCTTGCACCTACAAGAAAATTAGTAATAAGGTAATTTCTACAAATGTTTATCTCGACTAACATGAAGAAGATAGAGAAATAAGAGTTTGTAAGAACGGTTAGTACAAGAGTAGAGAAAGTAATGTGAGTGCAACACATCAGGTTTTTGTATTTACGTTCAAAGCTAATGGGAATCCACAGATTAGGTGCTATAATGATGTTTTTTTTTACTGCAAACCTCATAAACTGCAGTTCGAAAATGAAAAATTGTAATTTATTGTTATTTTAGACTGTAAAAGTAAAATTAAACTGCCGTTGAATATATTTATACTATCTGAATTCTTGATTTGCTGTCAGTATGTTCATTTCAGTCAGTTCGTGTATTTTACATTGTTCATGATTTTAAAAGCCTGACAATCATAATTATGGCAATATAAAACATTATTTTCAACATATCCTTTGGGTTTATTTTGGTGCTTTTCACAAAGATCGGTTAGTTGGCTAGGTATGTCAGAAATTTCAGTTATAACAAATATTATAGAAGCTTTAAAAATAACTTTTCTAAAGTAAACAAATTTGAGTTCACAGCTAATGACTTTTCCTGAACCACATGCTCAAAAGTGATTTCAGCAATATGGAAACCTTAACTAACCTTGTTTAGTGAGTATGTTTCTTAAACTCAATAAGGAAACGCACCATAAGTAACAAAACGTGATGAATTTAAATATTAGGATGGGGAACTCATTGACAGTTGTGTTTTGCCTCCAGGCTATAACCCAGGTCTTTTCAAAGCTTAAAATCGCACCGGGGCCCCCATGGGGGCAATCCAAGGTGCACAGGTTCCTTGCACTGTGCATCGTGGCGACTCGGTTAAGCTCGGCTTAACTCGCGCGTAGCAGAGTGAAGCAAGCAATCCCGAAAATCCAATATGTTAGAGTGGGAACTTTTTTGTTTTTTGTTTTGAAAGTCATAACTATAGAGCCAAATGCCTCATCTGCAGTACAATATTTACGTGTGTAAGAGAATCTTATGTTGAAATACACTATAACAGAGAACATAATATATAGTGAAATCACAGGGGACACTAGAGAAGAAGAATTAAGGAAGTTGCTACATCCTGCAGAAAAGCATTCTTTATCAAAACATGAGGTTTGTACTAGTGTTTTCTGGATCATTAAAACCAAAGATCAGATTTGGTCATAAAAATCAAACTAACTGCGCACTGCACATAAACATTAGGCAGTGAAGAACAAACAGCTCTGAAAGTGTGGAAGGGCGAGAGAGATGGCAAAGCGAGCGAGACAAGCGCAAGAGTGAGTGGATGTATGCACCGAGGTTAACTTTTCGTAGTGGCATTTTGGACCTTGCGCCGTGCAATGCACCGGTGCATGCACCCTGAAAGGCCCTGCTTTAATTCGTTAACACTTCTATATTCTCAAAGCCTTGACGTATCATCTGCCATCGCTGGTGTATAAGCCCTTTCAGGTGGTATCTGTTTATCACGAAGGACAGTGTGTCAACACATAGGTCATCACCATTAACTGACTTCAACGCTGCTTGAGACAAAACATTTTATTACAGCAACAGCACAAGATAAGGGCATAAAGGAGGCGTAGGCTAAGTGAAATCACAAGATGCAAACCGCAACCCATATGACGTAGTGTGGATGAAGGTAAGTAGGTCACCACTTGGGCAACAGTGGCGGACCATCAACACATCTTATATTTCTATAAGAACAAACGTTATCTTATTTAATTTCAGATTTTGTAGTGCCATCAAAGTAGAGGGCCATATCACACATCTTAAAGCTACCCGACACCCCTCTTTTAAGGGAAAACTTCCATTTCGCTCCAGCGCTCTCAAGGAATATTGAGCGTGAAAGAGACACGCTATCCTCCACATCACGTTTGTCTATCTCCTTCTCCTTGTCTTTCCCTTTTCAGCCTTCCTCCCTCTTTCTCACACATCGCCTCCACCGTCCTCTCCTTAAGGAGAGGCATTTGTGAAAATGACAACAATTCACACTTTCTGATACAATGATGTGAAAATTTGTATGCATATGTGCCAAAGCATATCTAGCAAGTCTACCAAATTTCTCTTTCTATATACGATAGATTTAAAAAAAAATTGAATCTTTTTGCTGCAATTTAAGTGCAGGATAAGAAGCGAGTAAATAAATAGAAGAATCATTAATGGAAATGAAGCGTATTTTGCTAATTTGAATTAAGCAAGTCTCAGTTATTATCTCGCAAAACTAAACTAAGAATTTACAACACTCTAATTAGAGCTGCCATAACATATGGCTCTGAGACATGGAATTTGACAGCTGGCAACCGTAACAAACTTTGTGTTCGAGAAGAGAATAATACGAAGAATCTATGGTGCCGTTTTGGATAGAGGGGAGTGGAGGTTAAGGACTAACAGAGAAGTCAATGTAATTCTTGAAAATGAAGGTATTGTACGATTTATAAAGTCTCAAAGGTTACGATGGCTCGGTCATGTTGAGAGGATGGCAGACACAAGATCACCTAGTCATATACAGGATGGAAGGGAAGTCATTACATTCCTTCTAATATGTGGTTCAGATAAGCACTGCAAACAAAAAAGCCTAATGGCATTTTGTTCTTTGATCAGCCGATTTCGAAAAAACAAATGGTTTTTGATCCAAATTGGATGCGCAATTCCACGAGAATGTACGAAGATAACAGCTTGTTACTTGTAAGATGCGTAGGGTAACTTATTTATGACATAACCTTGGTAGTAACTATGAGACATCACACAGGGTTTCAAAATAATTAATCAATTAAAAGACGAGCAGCTCCTTCAGACGTGTAGCATGTAGACAACGTTGCGTTGAGGTTGATCAGGGAATTGACTTGATTTGTGGATGTAAACATGTGGGGCACTTTCGCTTTCGCCTAATGTTTTGGGTGCTAACGCTTGTGATTGGCCTACAATTGCACAGTAAATACAGAAGGACAAGGCACGGTATCTGTTTATGTTTTCAAGACGCACCGTTAGGAAGTTTGTTTATGTACTGAGCTAGGGAAAGTGCCACTCATACAATCTGCTGTGTTGCCAGCTTGTTTTTGACAAATCTAAAATATCTCTGTAGGAAATGATCAGAGACAAAAACGTAAGATACAAAATGTGTTCCAAACACCGATATCTACCACTGGTTTAAATTAATGTAATAACTTCCTTTCCACCCGGTATAAGGCTAGACGGGAACGAAGTCGTCAACCTGGAAGACCAAGGAGGCGATAGTGAGATGAAGTTGAGGCTGATTTGAAAATTCTGAATAAGCGCCCATGGAGGTTGGCTGCCCAGGGTCGAGAAGGATGGAAAACTGTTGTTGTAGAGGCCAAAGCTCACCTCGAGCTGTAGCGCTGGATGATGATGTAGTATAGAAAGTAAAACGTTTTACGGCACATTTTGAGTGGTTGTCGATTTATCATGAGTTACCGCAGCAAAACAGCAGAAGAAGGAAACATTCCTGGAAACGCCTCATGTTTTTCCCGATACCATTAGCCATTCCGGTCCAGTCCACATGTAAAGGCAACATCACACCACTAAGACGTTCTTAATGGTGCCATTTCTCTGAATATGGTCTCTAATCCAGTCGTGCTTTTTCCTAAAGGATTTCTTTTGTGTGAATTGACATCAAATGAATAAAAAGGAAGGAAGATAAGGAGAAAAACGAATGGAAATAAACAACTTCCCTTATCATAAGTGAAGCTGAGAAACGCAAAATTATTATTATTCTCTGAAAAGCTACCGAGATGTCTTTTTTACATTATTAAAAGAGTAATTAAAATACAAACACACAGAGCATTAAATCCCTAGACCATTACAGCAAATTAAGCTTTGCTAAATAATGTATAATTGTACTGCTGCCTACTGATGACTAAGTACATAATAATGAGCAAAGGTGTTGCTTTTTAATTTCCTTAACTGTGACTCAGTCACATTGATATTATGAAACAGAAAAGCATGAATCATGTGCTGTAACAGATCACATTTTAATAAAAGCTTGGAAGTTAATCTACTGAATCATGGAGCTACAGTTAAACATCAACTTGGTAATCGTGTGAGGAAAATTAAAGCGTATGTAATGCATCTCTTACGCCCATTGACGCTACGCCCCTGGCAGGATGTCAGTGATGTGTTGCATACCCGACCAGTTCCCCTTAGTTAACTTTTTCTCTTATCTGTACACTAATCCAACTGTCGTAATGCTTGCTGACGTGTATATTTTGAACAACAATCTGCTATGAATTAGTATTGTTAGCGTATCACGCCAAGCATTGTAACAGAGCGGCTGGTGGTTGTGCTTGCCTCACGACAGTCAAGTCAATGTGAGCGCGCAGTGGATGTAACGCAGGAAAGTGCTTCTCGCTTGTAAAGGTTAATGATATTTAAAGCTAATTTTGTTGGTAGTTTGCTGGGCAGTGAAGGTTAATTTCATATTTTTAACTTCTTCTGTGCATATCAGAATACAAGAAGCAGCATTTTGAACAGTAATGTGTGTGAACAGGGAAGAGAAAAATACGCCATGGAACCGAAGGCAGCGTATGTACATTGCTCAAGTGCATTCGCGTGGTTCACTACGAGGGAAACACGTGCTGTAGAGAGAACGCTGCATTTCCTGGAAGGCTACTGCTCCAAATATGGACTCCGAGTGCTTGTAATCAGCAAACTAAAAATGTATAAAAAATAGTGGGAATGATGTTTTCATCATTTTAATACTTAGCAGTTGGTTCTCTGAAATCTATAAAAATTGTTGAAAAATTATTTTTTCAAACTTAATAATTTCTATTTAATAAACCAAGGAATTACAAAGTTTTCTTCCTAACATTCCTATGAGAGTACTTATCTGCAACAGAATAATATTTAAAATTATTGAAATTTTGAAATCTTCATAGTGTGGGGCAAAATAGCTAGGAAAGATAATACATTTAAAGACATAAAAAGTATTACAATGCAAATTTGAGTAAACACTATTCCTCACATGTAATATGTCTGAATATAAATTTGAAGAAAATTCACTAATAATTGTAT
>CM060962.1:60055095-60070095 GCA_030765045.1 Tenodera sinensis | reverse complement strand
ATCCGAATGTTTCCTAATGACGTAACTGTAACTTTTCTTAATAAACCTTATTATAAGAAAGAAACAGGAAAGACGAAAGATAAGAAGGAGGTAGGGACGGAAATGAAGAGTTTCCTTATTTTGAGCACAGCGAAGCAACGAAAACAAATATTTCTCAGCGTTGTTGTTGAAACATGGAATTCGATTAATATATTAAATAAAAATAGCGGTACAAAGGCTTTCTGGACTATTAATAAAAATCTAAAACTGTGGATTACTTCTCTATAGTATCACTAAACAGTTGAATGTATTAAGAACTAACAGGAAAATAGGATTCTTGTGACCAAAAATCATAATAATATGCAAATGCTGTTATGATTCAATAAAGAAAGCATTATGTCCCGTAACATAATAAATATAGGGCGTTCTACAAAGAACACAGTGTTTAATTTAGTAACAAAACATAATTTATTTGAAAATTGTTAACATTATTATGACAAAATTAAGCACAAAGACTGCAATTAAACATGAAGCAAAATATGAGGCAAATGTCCTACACGGCTTCGCGTGGATTGTTCACATAAACAAAAGATTTGACATACTCCCACGAAAAAGTCACGTGGTGTCAAACCACACGATCTGGATGGTCAGTTCTAATCGCCGTTGCGAGAGATGGGAATACTAGAGAATCTTTCTCCCAGCAACCTTGTTTCAACGACATGATCACCATTTTCATCCTTTTAAGACCCAAGTAACACAAGAGCTGAAACCGATGGACCGTTTGAAGATTGGAACATTTGACGATTGGATACTCACGAAACAACAATTCGCTAGTGATTTTCATAAGAAAATAGAAGTATTTTTAGGGGTATTTAACGGCTAATTTACCCTGCGTTTATTTCACCCAGGGCTTATTCACCCAAAGGCTGCTTCAGGGGTGTTCCCTCTTCAGCCTCGAGTTAATTTTTTGGGGTAGTGAGGACTGAACGGGCCATTTTTAGTTGTTTTTTTTTTCTGCTGTTTTTACAATTTGTGATAAATTTGATGCATACATTTATTGAATTAGTGTCTTAATTTACTAATTAAAATATACTTAACCTAAGAGTTGTTATTGTTAACTATGTTTTTACAATTTATTTACATTTTGTGATGAGTTGTTGATGTATATGTATGTATAGTTAATGTTATAATCTCTGTGTACTAACTAAACTAGACTTAACCTATTAGTGCGTTGAATGTGTTGAGGTAGTTCTGAATCTGTCGTTCTTCTTCTTTAGCTTTGGCATGTACTTTTATTAGTGTGATAAGAGGTGGAGCCGTGTCTGTTGTCTTCTTGAAGGTGTTTGCGCTCTGTATGAGTTCTTCGCGGTGTGGTCTTGCCAGTGAGTTCTCTATGTACTTTATCATCTGTTGTTCGTTGTGTTCTTGTAGCGGTGTCGTTTTATATTCCTCGTGTATTGTAGCCGATCTATGCCACGGAGGGAATCTGTTGGTTATTTAGGCATTTGCGTTCCATTTCTTGTATTCTGCTTATTGTGGACGGTGTTGCTAATGGGAATATGGCGATGGTGGCGTAGGTGAAATAGGGTCTTATAATTGTGTTGTACAGTTGGTTAAGGATCAGTGTTGACAGTCCAACTTTTCCAATTCTGGATGGGTAATGTAGGGTGGAGATGGCTATTTTGGCTTGTTTGATCTTCTCTTTAAAGTGGTTTTTCATACGTAGTTTGGCGTGAAGCGTGATTCCAAGTTATTGGACTGTCGACTTCGTAGATATGTGGTGGTTTTGGTATTTTATTTTGACTTCCCGGTGTTTTCGTTGAATGTTGCGTCTGAAGACGATGGCCTGTGTTTTGTTAGTGTTTACGGTGAGTATCCACTTATCTGCTTGAATATTTTTAATTGGTTTTCTAAACAATTTTTCTGGGTTTGGCGTTGCTTAATCTTGGTGCGGTTCTCAAGTATGCGGCGTTGTCAGCATATTGTTCAAGTCTTATCGTCGGGTAGATTGACTGTGGGGTGTCCGAGGTGTATAGTTTGTATAGTAATCCTAAAATGGCACTTCCTTGTGGTGTTCCTCCGTGGAGTGTTAAGGGGTCTGAAAGCGTGTTGTTAATTTTGATTGGGGCTGTTCTGTTGTGGAGGAAGTTTGCTGTCCATCGTGTTATCCGTGGTGGGATGCCTAGTGTTGACATTTTGTACAGCAGGCCGTTTGTCCAACATCGGTCAAACGCTGCTTCTATATCTAGGAATAAGCCTATTGTTGTGCAGCCCTTGCTTATGTTATTCTGTATTGCAGATATAACTCTTACTTGCTGATCTTGTGTGGTGATAGACGTTCTGTATCCAGCTTGGCTGGTCGGTATGAGGCTATGTAGCTTTGTAGTCTCTTAACTATAATTCTTCCAATACTTTTGATAAGGTTGCTGTAAGTGATATGGGGCGGTAGTTCTTGTGATTGGTGTTGGGTTTTCCGGGTTTTTCCAGTAGGATCATGTGTATCTCTTTCCATGCTTTCAGGTGATAGGCATGTTTAAGTATGAGGTTGTATAAATGTATTAATTGTCGATCATTTTCCGGAGAAGATTCTTTAACATGTGGTAGGTGATGGTACTAGCTCCTGGGGGGGGGGGGGGTGCTTCCTTGGTGTTTTATTGTGGTAGTGTAACCGTTCCGTGTGATAGGCTTTTAGCCACTGAATTCGAATTATATACGAAAGGTTTAGGGCGCCTATATACTAAGTGGAACAGTTATTTAAGTTGTAGTCGTGAATATTTAACCAATGAAAGGACGCAATAACTACATCACAGTTACCGCTACGCATTTGCCTGTTGTGGATAACACCCACTGGCTACTTGGCTAATGGTCAACGTATCTTCGGTATTTCTCTAAGGAGTCCAGACAGTTTGGGACAAATATTAAAGAAAGTACATAACGGAATGTCATTCGTTAGAAGCTTTAGGACCCAGGGCATGTAGAAACTTGATCAATTCAACTTTTTTAACTCCACTTAATATGGAATAAAACTGAAGTTAAGTAAATTTGCAAATTTTCATCAACCAGGAGAGCCACAGCGCTGTCCTCCGTAAGGTTTATACTCTTATACCACGCTAACTTGCGTGCCGTTTCTTTAGTGTAGTAGTTATGCTTTATGTCTGTCACGTGAAAGACCGATGCTCGCTATAACAGCAAAAACAGTGATGATTTCCTTTCTAATTAATCGTATTCTCATTCACTTTTGATTTTGTCGCAGGCCACGTTTGTTATGCTTTCTTTTTTCGATACTATAGCAAATGAAGACATCAGTTGCTACTAAAACACAGTTTATTTATTACTTAAGGGGGGGGGGGGCATCGGTAAAATTTATACCAAAATGAAGAAAAATCGGAGTTTTCGTTTTTTGCCTTGAAATATGTCTCTACCTTGTACTTTCAGTCGCATACATCGCATCGCCATTTAAAAGGCCGTTACGTCAGCTGTGAGGGTGGGTGTGGCTCCTGAAATACGTCCATTACCCTGTTACAGCAAAATAGCGTACAATTTTGAAGTTTAAATTAGACGGTCAGATTTAGTAATGATGGATGTAAGCAGAGGCATCTTGTAGGATTTTCTGCAACATTCATCACGATAAAACAGTGCTACAGTATGGCGAAATATTTGCCTGTGTACATGTGTTAAACACATTGTCGTGTTTTTCTGAATTTTATACAAACATTTTTGTTTCTAAAAATAAATTGGAAATTGCAGTGACTTAAGCTTTTAGTTAAGTCAGTATGGATTGTGAGACTACTCTCTATGTAAAGGAAAGGGTCACAGCTATAATAGTAAAGTAAAGGGTAAAGGGTGCACTACGAAGGGGGACACCTCGCTCACGTCGACCTACACAGGTCTATTGTGGCTACCAACCCCCCCCCCCCAGAGGCAGGGATGAATGAGGGAATCGAAGGGGTGCTATCAGACTCGCAGCTAGACAGGCCCACCAGAGACGCATGGAAGTCCCTAACCATAATAGTAAAGTAAGTCCAGTGAGGGAAAGAATTAGTAATGTTAGGGGTTAGTGTGAAGTGAAGTGAAGTGAAGATTAAAGCAGAGTGCACTAAGTACATTGCCGAAATAAGAAAGCCACCTGTAACACACAAACGCTCGTAGCGGCTGTAAGTACATGACAAAGAACGCTCTCCATTTTTTAATGTTACCGCTGTTTGCTGTCTTGTTTTAAAACTAGCGGTGTTGATTTTAAGTGGCTTTCTTAGGCCGAATTTTTTTATAAATACACTCAAATCAGTAAAAAAAGGTAGCAAAACTTAAAGAAGAAGAAACTAAACAGCTGAAGGACCTTTATATGGTCCAGGGAAATTCCAAAAGCAGTAAATATATTGTGATACACTTAAAGCTTTAAAATCACTTTTCTTCGCTTTCTGGTTTTTACAATTTTTAATCTTCGAAATACTCTTTCTAGTGCAATTCTTAATAGATTTCTTTGAATTTTTGCACACACACTTTTAGTTAGTTGCTTCATAATACTAGGTATTTTCAATTCTCTAAATAGGGAAGATTGTTATTGAATTTTTGTTTTGAAAATTATTAATAATTTGAAGGGAAAAAAAACCTTGTCATCGGTATATTCAATAATTCTTTTGTTCAAAACTGTTTGATGTAGCTAAATAAAAATACTAGATTCTACAGACATTATCAAAAGAAACACATAGCCAGAGATTACTTTATTATTTCTTTATGGATATGAATTTATTGGGTACCAAAGTATATGCATGTTGGGCTGCCCATGAGCTTGGGCCCTAGCCCTTCTGTGATGTGACAGCCCTCTGCGATTCTCTACATATCATTTTTGACTGCTGTTTAATCTTTGACAACAGTTAATTAACCGTGTTCAAACCTCTTAACTTTCGTCTTTTCGATTCTCTTACTTTCACCAAATTCTCTAATATTTTCTTTTCCCTAAGATCATTACCATTTTAGGTTACCCATTCCATTCTAAAATTTATTTTCCCCTCATCCTTTATTTATGACAAATTATATTTTATATGAAGCATTCCTTATACTATACTAAAATTGCAGCAAAAGAAAAGTGAAGTTTGGTAGACCTACTGGAGATGCTCTGTCACACATGCATACAAATTTTCACATCATTGTTACAAAAACTGCGGATTTTAATAATTTTCACAGATGCCTCCCCTTAAGCACAGCACAAACACTACACATGAAACACTGTTGCACGCACTCAGAGCAAAACAATCCGTCGAATGGCAATAGTAGCTGAACTGCACCAAGCCACTGTCCACTATACTCTACTTAACTCAACTGCAAATGCCAGCTGTTTGCTGGGAAAAAAAGAAGAAAAAACTGTCTACTCTCTATTCAACTCCATTGTCAACCCCGACTTGACTCCAGTGACTGCCGAGTGCTAGTAAATAACTTAAGTTGTGTGCTCAGTATCTCAGTAGGAGCGTGGATTCGTGCGATCAGATCCGCGTTTGTTGTTAGGGGTAACACACACCATAATCTTCATAGTACCTCAAAGAAACTAGTCAAGAGGTGTAAGATCAGATGGTCCTAACGGCCATGGCACAGGTCCCCCTCTACCAATCCATCAAAGTGAGCTGGATCTCCGTCGTGTTCCAGCCGCATTATCTGACAAACCTGTAGTGGCACCACATCAAGTAACATTCCGATGAAGCCTGGACATACCACAGCGTCCAAACCATGCATTTTTGGACATACTAAGCGTTGTCGGTGCTTTTTCTATATACCTACAATGTATAAATGTGTTGCATCTTACTGTATATTAGCAGGTAAGGGAACTTGAGCACGGAGAGCTTACAGGCAGATGCATACAGGTTAACTTTGTTCTAGAACAGACGTATTCAACCTGGGACGCAAAGAAGACTCCTTAGGGATACGTCCAATTTAATATACTTTTGTAATCAGTATAATATGTTTCCTGAATAGTCACATGTAAAGGAAAATAGTAAAATTGAAAGCTTCTGAGCAAGCAAAGGGATTTTATAAGACATCTCCATTTTGAATTAATTACGATAATAAAGGATATATTGCAAATTTTCCAACTGTGTTGGTACATAATGGGCAAAGTAAACTTGGTATTGATGATGGACCTCTGGAAATAATAAAATTCCACCCGCAAAAACTCGTGTAACAGTTTTTAAGTACTTTCTAGAAATTTAGAAATCAATCAATCAATTCCTCTGATCCTCCCATAAAATAGAATGTCTTTTGGAAATATCCGTGGGACAGTTCACTGAAAATAAAATTCAAAAACATCTCAATTGCATTCTTGGTTTTATGCACCCAAAGAGTACACTGAACTTTGTGATACTGCCATTAGTCCCAGTACCCTCCATTTATTATTGTGTAAGCAAGGTTTCTAGGCATTGATAGGAACCAAAACGAAACAAAGAAATCGCTTGAATACAGAATCAACATTGACACTCTCACTAACGGAGATTCAGAGATTCAGCCACGAACAGAGGAGCTGGTGTCCGGAAAACGAGTTCAGCTATCTTAACAACAGTTCAGAAACGTATACTAACCAATGTAGGTGGGGGTACAGGCTGGAGTGAATAAATGTCTTTGGGGGTCCATGGAAATAAAAGGCTGAATACCACTGTTCCAGAGTACCTGTTGCGTGTACTATTTACAATACGAGAATAGATCCTGCCCTATTGCAGTTCTACTTATAGCCATGGATATGCTAAATTGTGTGTAATCAAGGACCTGCTGAACGCAAATATTCCACCTAAGAATAAAAATGTACATCAATTGCACATCAAGTATTTATGCTCTGCCCACATTACATCATGCAACCTCCAGTGCATCTAGCAAACCGAGAGTATTGAAGTAAACACCGCAGAGACTTTTAGAAAATATATTCTAATGTACTGTTTGCCAACTCTGCAAAAAAATAAAGAAGAAGAAATGGACCGATAAAACACTTAGGTCAATGAACACATAGTATTTCGCAATGAAAGTTTGGTATCTCAGTTATGAATACTATGGACATAAACTTGCTGTAAATATGTCACATAAAATGCAAACATTCAAAATGAGCTTTATTTATGGGCGCCCTTTAATTGCGGTGGTTCTCGACGTACCATTCTATGTACGGCGTGAAAGACCAGAGACCTCTTTGTCAGGTTTGAGATTCTTTTACCTGTCGTAAATCTGCCACACAGACCAATGGCTTTACTTCCCTTCTTTTACGCCCCAAATGATCCATCGTTCTCCGCAGGGTTTGAAGCCGTGACCTCGGGAACCAGAAGATAGCATGTTATTTCTGGATCACGAAGGACCATATAGGTATACGGAGAATGGAATATTTTTTACTGGAAGATATGATGTTTACCTTTTCCACTACGTATAAGTAGAAATATTGTATTCCACCCAAAAATTCGATGTCGAGATTCCGCTGGAAATATGTATGTGTTTTGAGCAATCCTGAACACCCCCCCGCCCGAAAAAAATGACAGCATAACTCAAAACCGAAAGGTTGGTTAAAAACCAAACTTGGTATTCAAGTTCAGCAATTTCTAAGACACGATGATACTCGAGAAAGTTCCTCCATCTCAAACTTTCCTTTAAATGAAACATTTTTAAAAAAATTTAATTTTCTCAAAAGTGGTTCCTACGATTTTGATTAAAGTACCGTATGTTTAAGATATTTACATGACAAACGAAATTTATATAATGAATTTATTTTCTGGGCATAGCCTCTGAGTTCCTCTTCATACTGGATGATTTTTAAAACTGATAAACCGAAAGGGACTAACAAAGCATTACTACACAAAGAAATATCCTTGCAGCACACAACTTATGTCCAGGAAGCTGGGAGAATATTGTGCGGAGAAAAGCACGTGTGGTATTTCTTGAGAACAGACGCCTGAAAGATGCCCTACAAAGACCTGGCATCTTCGGATTCACTAGAAAAGTTCGTCAACCTGCCGAAAATCCTCCGCACATCGAAGGTAGTATCCCTCCGCTGCACCAAGGCATGAGGCATACAGGTCAGGCTAATTTTAAACATAGTGCATTATTTAAGTAATATTACGTTTACATATTACTTAATAACCAGTGTAATTACATACCCAACAAATGATCAGGCTTTCGTTCATAGTCTCATGCCAATATAACACATATATTAACATGTATCACATTAAATATTTTTACATTAATAGCGGTTTATAGTGTGGTGCCGGACGCGAAGTACAACAAAGGACGGTCGGGGTCGTGCTGCCCCACCCCACTGGTGATGCGCACGACTGTTGTGAACACATGACAACAATCAGAGCAGCAGAACAAAAGGGGGTTTTCGAGATTCTTCGAAAAGTGTACGGCGGCCTGCGTTTTTGTAGAATTTCGAGAAAGATCCGAGTTACGTTATACTCGCTATGTAAGGAGGCGAGGCAACGAGCTGAGTGAATTACAAAGAGGAGCCAGTCTGCTTTTAATTTTAGTGTGTGTGTGTGTGTGTGTGTGTGTGTGTGTGTGTGTGTGTGTGTGTGTGTGTGTGTGCGCGTGCGCGCGTGCGTGCGCCAACTGTGTGAGTGAGGTCGCGTCGAAAAGAAGACAGCAAGGCACTTAATGAGTGTTGAGTGATTGTATCATCAAAGCCCATTTTTTGCCAAATCTAACTTGCATATAAAGTGAAGTTTGGTAGACCCCTGGATATGCTTTGGCATACATGTATACAAATTTTCTCGTTATTGTGACAAAAACTGTAGATCTTAGTAATTTTCAAAAATGTCTTAATGCTTTTGAGCGCTTAACTTTACTTCATAGTTCAGAGTTCGTGAATAAATTAGTATAGCACAGGAGCACCGGCTTTTTTTTTTTTTTTAATTTTTTTGGAGGGCCAAAGAAAAGCAGCTTACTGGCCAGGTTCGACCTCCAGGCCGTAGTTTGGCAATCCCTGCTCTAATGTAAACAGCTCGATAGTAAGCAAAAGAACGCGGAAAGAAAATTGCTCGACGGGGAAGATTATCTTCTCTGTTCTACACGGAAACGGCACTTATATTCGCGAAACGTTTAATATCGATTGTCGATATACGCCACAGACTGTTCCGCAGGAAAAGAACAGAAGCAATACACTTTCTTGGAAAGGAATAAAATGTGAACAAACATGTGATGCCATTAGCGATACCTCCACTCAAAGGTAACGTGTTTTACACAAAGGCACGATAGATGCTATTTTCCGTGAATGCCTTTACGAAGGCTGTGATCTTATTTTCGTTAATGATGTTATTACATTGAACAGATAATATGGGAACCAGACTTCTTTGAATGGAGTCGGAGCCCATTCTGACTACACATCGCGGTGGTAAATGTATTAAGACTTTGTCTAGCCCGTGGTCCTCCGTGGTCTAGTAATAACACACAAACACAGCGATATCCAAGGTTTGCGAAACAGGAAAGGTTGAGTTTACCTCCTTCCACTATACGCGGACCCCCCTCTCTTTAGCCTCCACCTGCACATTGTGTTGCAGTGGCGGGTTAGTTGTATGTACGTTGCGTTTGATTCAGGAAATCACTTTGAAATCTTATGTGATAAACTGATAAACACCTGTTCAATACTGACTTAGGTTTAAAAAGTCAATCAATATTTGGCGAAAACGTCGAAGTACATCGTCTTACAAGATACATCAAGTGTAACACATTGCTATACAGACTTTTAACCCTTTCATGCCTGAATTATTTTGCTACTTATGCCGTTCTTCCTCTAATTCGAAACCGGTTTAGATTAGGTGGTCTGGGACACCTTCAGCCTGCTGGCTTGAATAGCCATGATCGTTGAGGCAACACGTAGTGCACTGGCCATGCACTCAAAGCCTGAGGTCGTGAGTTCGAGTCTCGGCAACCGCAGTCAAATGTGCCTGTGGTAAAGGACGGGGAGGGCCCACGTAAAATAATCGGTGTGTTAGCACGCGTGGATGATGACGGGGTAGGTATCATTTGACTGCGGTTGCATGTATTTTGCTTCTTTTCTTATATATATAAATATAAACACTACAATATAAATTGTAAAAAAAATAATAATTTTTTGCAATCCAAAAGGTCTCATATATGTATTTTTAATTGGTGACAGACAGTATAACAAGAATATAGCAGAAAAAAAAGTTAAAACTAGTACAAATAGGAAAAAAAGCCTATATATCTTATAATACACACCAGGCATGAAAGGGTTAATATAGTTCAATTTGCAGAAGCCCTTTTTGCAAAGCTATACTCACTCTCAAACAAACTATTCTTGCAAATGTTTATTTCTCTATCTACTCCATTGTAGTCGACATAACCATTTTCAGAAAGTGCCTTATTGCTATTTTCCTTGTAGGTGCATGCGGAATATGGAAATACAGTAGGCTTTAAGCGATAGTGAAATGTTTTAAGAGCTGATTGCTATGCGATGTCTTTGATTCCGTTCTCTTTGCAAGGCCAAGAGATAAAACACCGAATAACATTGCTATTTGAAAAAAGATATAAATATTGGTAAATTCAAACAAATAAGAAATAATATTTCGGAACTGGTTCATTCAACAGAAAAACGAAGTATGTGACATAAATTGTGTTTTAACCAGACCGCATTTAGTAAGTTTTTGTCTGTGTCTCACTGTTTACTATTTATGCACAAGTCATCCAGAATAAAGAGGTCTACTGAGAACATTCTCAGAAACTTCAAGGTATGACTCAGAAACGGCCATGGAATCGCCTGTTTGTGTCCGTCACTGGATACTGGCTGTCTGTCCCTCCGAGTGAAGGAGTGGAGAGACGTAGGTTTAAGGGTGCTCAACTACATGGCTATCGGCGATGAAGGAGTGGAGTGGGGATAGCCGCATTACATAAGGTTCTCCAAAGAGAGGAGATGGACACACCTGTGCTAGCCTATGGTTCCCAAGGTTGCGGGTTCAACCATATACCAATTCAAGAACAATATTAGGTTCTGAGTTACAGGGTCAATTTCCTTCGAGTCAACACTTGACGCCCGTAAATACGTGAATATAGTTTTGCCCCTTTTTTAGAGAATTAACAGACACGGAGCGTGATTTTGTCTTTTTTCAATAAGACTGAAATAGCTCATACGGCCAATCTTTCGATAAAAACAATTGAAAATGTTTCAGGACAGAATTATTAGTAGGGATTTGTAGCCCCCTCGGTCCCCCGATCTAACCCCATGCGATTTCTGTCTCTGGGGTAAGTTAACATAAAGTGTACAAGGCAAACCTCTGAAAGAATTAAAACAAAATATCCGTCAGGAAATTGCCAGCATATCTTAACGTGAAGTACGGCGAGTAATGGATAGTTTCCTAAAGAGGATCGCCAGTTTCAGCATCTCCTTTCATAAAGTCGGTAAGTAAAACCTTTAAAAGTAGTTTTAAAAAAATGTTGTATGGTTTCATCAGTGCCTCTCTATGATAGCGACAGTCGGCAACGAGCGCCGAGAATGCGGACAGGCAAAACACCGCGCAGCGAGTTATAAAACCAAATGAAGTTATGCAAAGGAATTGTATAATTGATATTTTTTTAAAATACTTTAGTGCATATTTTTGCTGTTTTGGAGCACGCTATTTTGCTGCATAAATGCATGCATATGGTCATGATTTAAATTCACATAAGTGCGTCCCCTTGTAATAACACTTAGCATGGAACAGAAGACTTGAAAATAGTCAACTGTCTTTTGTTTCTTCCTACCTGTCTGTTGGAACGAAACAAAATATTCAATAAAGGAGCATTGAAATAAAGGACTACGTTATAGCGCATTTTGGTACCAATGCTATCAGTAGCCTTCAAAGATGCAATTTACTGATGTGTCACGTGTTTGACTTGATGTAATGTAAGGGAAGTCCCTAACGCAGTAACTCTTTTTAAGTGGCTGAGTCACTCATTCGTATTTGATTTATGTGACGGCTGCTAATCAGAGAATAATCCTTGTTACGTGCACCCACAGTGGTCTTCATAACTGAATGTGCAGCTACGTGTTTCCCAGAAGCCATGCTCCAAGAAAATCTTAATTCCTGTACGTGAAAAATTATCAACATATCTGAAGTTGGGCATATATAATGCGCACAAAATCACTGCCAGCGATCTGAAATTCGTCTTTGTAATGTAAAGAGCTGCACGGATCTCCAGAAAATTATCTACGCTGTACTCAAAACTCACAATTCGAAATGATTGCTTCATAGCTCCAAGAAGTTTTATGAAGTACCTAAATATGATAGACAGCAATCAAAACGAAACAAAGAAATCCGGAATCATCATTGATACTCGCACTAACGAAGATTCAGCCACGAACAGAAGAGCTAGAAAACAGCTCAGCTGTCTTAGCAACAGTTCAGAAACGTATACAAATCCAAGTAGGTAATGTTTTTTGTGTAGTTCCTGTAGCTATTTGTTTTATACCTTTATAACATAATCCTTTTTGATGGTATTTAATAGATTACAAATGTTATAATGTATTTTTTACATGGTTATGTATAAGGGCAACTGTAGGGCTACACCTAGGGGTGCAGGTTGGAGTGAATAAATGTCTTTGGGGGTCCACGGAAACAAAAGGCTGAATACCACCGTTCCAGAGTACCTATTGCGTGTACTATTTACAATACGAGAATAGATCCTATCCTGCACAGTTCTACTTATAGCCATGGATATGCTAAATTGTGTGTAATCAAGGACCTGCTGAACGCAAATAGTCCACCTAAGAATAAAAAAAGTACATCAATTGTACATCAAGTATTTATGCTCTGCCCACATTAGATCATGCAACCTCCAGTGCATCTAGCAAACCGAGAGTATTGAAGTGAACATCGCAGAGACTTTTAGAAAATATACTCTAATATACTGTTTGCCAACTCTGAAAAATCAAGAAGAAGAAATGGACCAACGAGAAACTTAGGTCAATGAATACAGACTATTTCGCAAAGAAAGTTTGGTATCTCTGTTATGAACACTATGGGCATAAACGTGCTGTAAATCTCTCACATAAAATGCAAACATTCAAAATGGGCTACATTTATGGACGTTCTTTAATTGCTGTGGTTCTCAATGTCCCATGCTATATAGGGTGTAAAAGACCAGAGACCTCTTTTTCAGGATTGAGATTCTTTTACGTATCGTAAATCTGCCACACAGAGCAACGGCTTTACTTCCCTTCTTTTAGGCCCAAAAAGTTCCATCGCCTTCCGTCGTATTTGAACCCGTGATCTCGGGAACCAGAGGCTAGCAGTAGTAGTGGAGGGGTTTTTGAGCGCACAACAGTTATGGCCATTAGCAGAGGCTAGCATGCTGTCCCTAGTCCACGGAGTACCACATTTACGTAAAATGGACAATTGATGATTTGAAGATATGTATACCTTTTCCACTACGTATAAGTAGAAGTATTGTATTCCACCCAAAATTTCGATGTCGAGATTTCGCCGGAAATATGTGTGTGTGATTTGAGTATCTCTGAACCCAAAAAATGACTACACAGCTCAAAACCGAAAGGTTGGTTAAAAGCCCAACTTGGTATTCCAGTTTAGCAATTTCTAAGAATGTGACACGATGATATTCAAGAAAATGCCCCCATCTCAAACTTCCCTTTACGTGAAAGATTGTCAAAAATTTTGATTTTCTCAAAAATGGTTTTAACAATTTTGATAAAAGTGCTATACGTTTAAGATACTTTCATGATAAATGAAATTTACATATTGAATTTATTTTCTGGGAATAGCCTCTGAAGTCCTCTTCATTCTGGATGATCTCTTTTAGAATTGGGAAACCGTGAGAGATAGACAAAGTACTACTACCAAAAAAACAAAACAAAACAAAACAAAACAAAAAAAATCTCGTTACAGTACATAACTTCTGTCCAGGAAGGTGGGAGAATATTGTGTGGAGAAAACCACGAGTGGTATTTCTTGAGAACAGACGCCTGAAAGATGCCCTACAAAGACCTGGCATCTTCGGATACACTAGTAAAGTTTGTGAACCTGTGGAAAATTCTCCGCTCCTTTCTTGCAACAGACACAAAGAAAGGCTGTCTCTATCTGTCTATTTTTTTTCTTTGTGTGTGTAACTAACCATTTCCGAGACATTCCTTGTTATTTGTTTGAATTTTCAGATATTTACACTTTTCTCAAATAGGAATACGTTATTTTTTAAATCTCTTGGCCATGAAAAGGGAAGAGAACTTCAAGGCTATCACATACCGAGCAGCTCTTAAAAGATTTTACTGACGCTTAGAGCCTATTGTATTCCACCTTCACCTTCTAGCCACAAGAAAATTAGCAATAAAACAATTTCTGGAAATGTACGTAAAACATTCTTGCCATCTCTAGACAGCTCCAGTACTGGCATTGGTCTTCGAACCTGGAAGTGTTAGCGCAACAGTTTGCGTAATTTGGCACAACAGAGCCGCTAGGGTTAAATGTCAAAAATGGTTGACTCTCGCTTCGGTGATGCATCTAATGCTGAAATAGATGAAATAATTCGAAGAGGGAAACCTCAGAACACAGAATACAAAAGGAAATACGTTTGGAGTCAGTCTGAGCAATTTTGTATTGAACAAAAATATAAATCAACAGCAAATACTTCAGCTACTAGCATTGCCAGCATCAATATGATAATCATGTAGGCCGTACCAATGGACGACGATATATGTAAGCGGCTTCATTTTACTTTTGAGAGCATAGTAATAACAATACAGCATTTCAATAACATTTCATAGGTTATAGTATCCTTTAATTCGTGAAATAGTTTTAATAAATGCAATTCCTCACAGTCAAATGTTTTGGATAAATTCTCTCGTTATTTCGTGCTTAGAGAATTTATCGATAATTTGACAATCACTTATGACATTACTTATAAAGAACTACGCACATTTGGGGACATCAAGGTTAAAATATTTCAGGTTGTAACACATACTAATACCGTTTCATAGTGATTCTGTTAATACATACGTGGCAGTAAGCATCGGTGAGCCTTTATGCCGTTAGGCATCTCCATAATCAGCCTGATTAA